>JANAVB010016196.1:5967018-6042018 GCA_029216955.1 Iris pallida | reverse complement strand
AAATGTTGTTCTTTCAAAACTATATATAGATGCAAATTGTCACCCCGTTCCCAGAATGCGTAGTCTTATTCATGTACAACTCATGTGTATTTATTTAGTATTTATCATGTATTACCTTGTATTTAAATTCCTTTAATCATGTTAATTAAGTTTCTGTTAATTAATTATCTGCTCTTTAATTCTTATGTTAATTTATTTCCTGCAATTAATTTTCCATAATTATTTCTGCATTTTATTTCCTGCAATTTACTTCTCTGCTTTAGTTTTATTTTCGGTTGGATGAGCCCATTAAGAACCCGACCCATTAAGAACCCGGCCCAACTTCCACCTACCACCCCTTTGCTACTTAAAGCTACCCTCTCCCTTCTCTCTCCTCATTCACTCCTTCTTCACCATTACTTCTTCTTCTTCCTTTCATTACTCTCTCCACCTACCAACTAGGCAAGCACATCTTGCTCTACATGAGGACCATATTTTATGGTTCAATATTCTTCTCTCATGATTCTAAGAGAGTTTAGTGCTTAGTATTTTTGATTTCATTGGTTCATTTCTTGTAGATCTAAGTTATTATATTTCGGTTGTCTATAGGTTTTGATCAAGCAAACTCCTTTGTTCTCAAGATTTGATGGTTCCATGTCGTAGAGCAGTTCATCCTACCCAATTTTGACCTTTGGAAAGTTGGATTCGGACTTATTTTGACCAAGTTATGGACTTCTGAAGCTTGGGGTGCAACCATGGAGTTCTTGCTGTTTGGAGAAGACAGTGAGCAGTGTACGCTAGCTTTTTAGCTTGCGCCACTTAACTATGCGCGCTCTTTAGCGCAGCACAGTCTGACCCATACGCTTCCTTTTTAGGAAGCGTGTGTCTTGCATACGCGCTTTTTAGGAAGCGTGTGTCTTGCATACGCTGCCTTTTGGAAGCGTGTGTCGTATGAAGTCCATACGCTGCCTTTTGGGAGCGTATGACTTGCATACGCTGACTTGAATGGTCAGGAGTCGTATGAAGTCCATACGCTGCCTTTTGGGAGCGTATGACTTGCATACGCTGACTTGAATGGTCAGGAGTCGTATGAAGTCCATACGCTGCCTTTTGGGAGCGTATGACTTGCATACGCTGACTTGAATGGTCAGGAGTCGTATGAAGTCCATACGCTGCCTTTTGGGAGCGTATGACTTGCATACGCTGACTTGATTGGTGAGGAGTCGTATGGAGCTCATACGCTGCCTTTTTGGAGCGTATGACTTGCATACGCTCACTTGAGTGTCAAGGAGTCGTATGGAGTCCATACGCTGCCTTCCTGAGCGTAGCCTGACCTAAGCGTATGACTCTTGCACTGCGTATGGCCTTTGGATGACTTGGTTATGTCAGCATGTCAGTTTGGTTTCATTTTCCTTGCCTGGATCTTTTATAGCCCTGTATATTGATATTTATTAGATATTTACGTCCATTTATATCCTTACGCCTTTTGGCATGAACCCGATAAATCATGATATGTTAATATTGTTATAGATTGTTATATGGAATGTGCCCTGTGTCTTGATTGATTCACGGGTACCCAGTAAGACTGGAACTGACCTTGAGAGTTATAGACTCGACCCTATTTAATGCAAATTGACTTTCATGCCTTGTCACCATTAATGACGATGGTTATCTTGACTAAATTAATCATGCGTTCCTAGTCGGAACTAAGAGACTGGCTAGTCGTCTTATTGAATGAAATGAATGAGACACGTTCATGTTATGAACTATTGTACTCGACTGGCTGATCCCGAATATTGACTTACAAGCACATGCAGGCTTCAATATATTATTATTTATTTATTTATTTTCTACAAAAGAAGCATGTGTACTTTATGGTCAAGGCATGATTACCGTGGTTAGATTGATTGTTGCATTACGCTATGTAAGACCTGCAACCTAACCGCACTGGTATCGTTATAGAGTTGTGCATATCGTACCCCGTACGAAAGTACTCATTTGAATGACCATGATCCACGGCTTGGGATTTCACTCAACGTAGGGACTATTAAGTTAAATAAATAATGATGGCATGGAGAGAATGGATTCCCGAGTTCTTACAGGCAGCCCCCTTGGGACAAGTAATACCCGACGGGCCGGCTGGTTCCCACAGATACTGTAAAACTGCCACACGGGCAGGGAACAATATCTGCTTTTATTATTATTGTATATGTATATTGACGGGCGTCCTGCTAGGACTCGTCTAATTCATGCATGGCGCACATGATTGACTGGATAGACTAGCCTTGCTTGCACATAGTAAGAACTACGGAATCTCTAATTGCATAAATCCAGGATAACTTGGGACTACAATAGCAAGCCGTAGTAGTTGATTGGCCGTTCAAGATGATTTGTTTGTGTACTGTACCTACTCTGTTACCTAACTGGGATGATCAGAATGTCAGGACATGACAGGCCAACTTCTGTCCTTGTTTGGTTGGGAGGTTGGTTCGAAGTATCGTGATGTGATGTGAATCCTAGTAGCAAGCAGAGATTTATTAGTATTATTCTCTTACATTACTGGTTTTAGTTCTCATGTCGTGCTTCCTTGTGGTACTTGCTATTAGAGGTCTAACCTCTCTGGTTTTGCATGGCCAGATTTAGAGCCAGTCCCCGAGGATCCAGCTTACTTCTACCTCCAAGATGGTCAATACTAGAGGGATGATCGCAGGAGGACTCGAGTGGGTTCCTTACTTCACCGCTCGTTTTGTTACTTACTTTATACTGGGCCGTTTGGCACCGACATGTTAGTCGGATTGTCTTGTACTTACTTTTACATAATTATAATTAAAGTCAGACTGCAGCTGATAACAATTGTGTATACTTTTGCTATATCATCTGGCTATGTTTTGTAAAGCCAGATCTCAAGAACATTTTGACTGAGCGTTTGGGACGCCTTACTGCTTTACCTTACATGTTCTATATTTCTGTTTCTTGTTTGAATGATTGAGACAATAGATGTGTAATGACCATAGTAAGACTTTTATGTAGTATGCACCCCCTCGTCTGGTTAGACAGCATTGATCGTATTATACGGTATTTTTCTACCCGTAATACGTAGCTGGCTGAGTCATTCCTCCGCTCTCCAGTATTCTGGTTCTGGGGCGTGACAAGGTTTTAGTGGTGGCCCATGCAGGTCTGATTTCAGACTTGTGGGGTGTTTTTGATTTATAGGATGTCTCAATCACACATGTTTCCCCTTGATCTCATGATTCGTCGATTCTCAATCCTAGCTTGACCCTCTAATATCCTTTGACTTCATTGATCCTTCATGTCCGGTCATTTGATTGTTCTCTTGTCCCTTTTCTTAGGGGCACCTCGTCCGTATCTGTCAGAGCTGGACAGCAACAACATGGACAGCAATATGGACAACCTGACCCTATTGGTCAGCAACAAGGGCCAGTCTCACCTCAGGAGGCTACCCAGGAAGAAGTGATAGTAGAAGCAGCAGCTGGATCGCAGTATCCGGATGTTCCACCACCACCAACAGTTCCACCTACCCCTGCGGAGATGGACACACCAGCCCTTCTGGAGATCATGAGAGGGATGATGGCTACTCAGCAACATCAGATGTTGGCCCAGCAGCGCATGCACACTCAGCTACAAGAGCAGAATGTACTACTCAACCAAGGATTACAGACGGCATTGGAAAGAGGGGCAAGGACAGATTCAGGAGCGTCAGCCCGATTTTGCAAGTACAACCCCCGTCGTTTCGAGGGCACGGAGGATGCCATCTCAGCAGATGCATGGCTTAAGGACATTGAGGCTATTCTGACAGCCGCTAAGGTGTCGGCAGAAGAGCGTGTGGATCTAGTAAAGTTGTTACTTCAGGATCTCGCACGTGATTGGTGGGAAGCAGAGGAAGTAGGCATCAGACGTCCTGTTGCATGGGACGATTTTACTGCAAGGTTCAAGACGAAGTATTATGGAGTTGTGGCGCAGTTTGAGCTACAACAGAAGTTTATCAACCTCAGACAGGCTGGCAAGACGGTAGATGCTTATGCAGCGGAGTTCTGCAGATTGAGTAGGTTTGCCCCAGAGATGGTAGCAACGGAACGCCAGAGGGCGATGAGGTTCTAGCAAGGGTTTCATCTTGAGCTCTTGTAATTGATAGAGGGGCATAATTACCAGACTTTTGATGAGATATTGACGGCGACTCGAAGGCATGAGATCACCATTCAGAGGCTTGCGGCAAGGACTGGGGGTCAGAAGAGATCCCACAGTCAGATTGAAGGAGGAGGGGGAGCAGCGCCCCGAACAACAGCACCATCCCCTGGCATTCGTATCCACGATGTGGCGATGCGAGGGCCAGCACCACCACCCAGGCAGCAGCAACAGCAACAGAGGAAGAACCAGCAACCCCCGACGGGCTGTACTTATTGTGGGAAGATGGGGCACACTAGAGATGTGTGTCGGACATTGAATGGACTGTGTCTGATATGTGGAAATCCAGATCATCGGGTTACCACATGTCCCATGAATTCGAGGTCAGGAGGACCAGGGCAGCAGTTTCCTGCTCTGCCAGCACCAGGGGCAGGGCAGTATCGAGGACCAGCATTGGCAGTGAGGCCATTGGCGCAGCGTCCGTTAGTATCACAGGCTCAGATGTTTCGGCAGCAGGGGCCGCCGATGCAGCAACACCAGTATAGACCACCCCAGCATCATCAAGGCAGGGGCCAGCAGCAGCACCAGGCTAGGCCACAACATGGGAACCAGCAAGGAGGTCGAGGGCAGGCATTCACTCTGTCCTTGGAAGAGGCATTAGCATCGGGATATTACAGAAGATTTGTGTCAGATTTTGCAAGACTTTCAGCACCCATGACTCGCTTGACCCGGAAGGATGTGCCATTCGTCTGGTCGGCAGAATGTCAGGCATCATTTGAGAATTTGAAGCAAAAGTTGATATCAGCACCCATTCTTACATTGCCAGTTGGACCCGGAGGTTTTACAGTATATTGTGATACGTCAGGTAAAGGACTTGGATGTGTCCTCATGCAGCACGGGAAGGTGATAGCATATGCATCTAGGCAACTTCGGGACCACGAGAAGAATTACCCAACTCATGATTTGGAGTTAGCAGCAGTAGTGTTTGCTTTGAAGCTTTGGAGGCATTACTTATATGGTGACCGAGTGGAGATGTACACAGATCATAAAAGTCTGAAGTACATCTTTACTCAGAAGGAGCTGAACATGAGGCAGAGAAGATGGCTAGAGTGATCAAGGATTATGACGTAGAGCTTCAGTATCATCCAGGCAAGGCTAATGTGGTAGCAGACGCTCTTAGCAGAAGAGGTGGCGCATTTATGTTGACAACACAGAGGCATATCTTAGAAGACCTTCAGGAGATGGGCATCGAGGTTATACTTCCTTGTGATGTAGGAGTTCTGGCGAGTCTACAAGTTTAATCCGACTTGGTAGACAGGATCAAGGCAGCTCAGGCACAAGACCCAAGGATTCAGAAGCTTAGGACAGAATGTGAGTCAAGACTCAGAAAGGAGATGCAATCCATAAAGATGGTACACTTAGGTTTGGGTCACGCCTATATGTTCCTAGTGGAGATATCAGACAGGAATTTATGGCAGAAGCTCACAGTTCCCAGTATTCTATACATCCTGGAGGGACCAAAATGTACCAAGATATCAAGCAGCACTTCTGGTGGAATGGAATGAAGAGGGAGATAGCTAGATTCGTTTCCCGTTGCTTGGTATGTCAGCAAGTGAAGGCAGAACAGCAGAGGCCAGCTGGATTATTACAACCGCTTCCTATCCCGGAATGGAAGTGGGAGCATATCACGATGGACTTTGTGACCGGTTCACCGAGATCGCCAAGTGGTAAGGATGCCATTTGGGTGATAGTAGATCGGCTTACGAAGGTGGCACATTTTCTTCCTTTCAGAGTAGGGCAATCTACAGAAAAGTTGGCAGAGTTGTACATGCAACAGATAGTCAGGCAGCATGGAGTCCCTGTCAGTATTGTGTCAGACAGAGATACCCGCTTTACATCACATTTCTGGAAGAGCTTGCATCATAGTCTGGGTACCAAGTTAAGACTTAGCACGGCTTACCATCCACAGACGGATGGGCAATCAGAAAGAACAATTCAGACTTTGGAAGATATGTTGCGAGCTTGCACTCTGGATTTTGGAGGATCTTGGGAAAGCCACCTCCACTTAGTTGAGTTTTCATACAACAACATTTATTAAGCCAGTATCTAGATGGCGCCATTTGAGGCACTATATGGTAAGAAGTTTAGATCGCCACTAGCATGGGATGATATCGGGGAAAGGAAGATGTTAGGCCCAGAAATGATTATTCAGACGATTGAAGTGATTAAGGGAATTAGAGAGCGACTTCGTGTTGCGCAGGATCGGCATCGTCATTGGGCGGACCAGCATCGTAGGCCGCTAGAGTTTTCTGTTGGGGACCACGTGTTCTTGCGGATCTCACCTACCCGTGGGGTCATTAGATTTGGCGTTCGCGGGAAGTTGAGTCCGCGATACGTAGGCCCATTTGCTATTCTTGATAGGGTAGGCGATGTTACTTATCGTTTATCCCTTCCACCTTCGTTACGAGAGGTGCATGACGTGTTTCATGTATCTCAATTGCGAAGGTATGTATCAGACCCCAGCCATATCCTCGATCATTCAGAACTGGTTGTTGGTACCAACCTGTCTTACGAGGAACAGCCTGTGTCCATCTTGGACCGAAGAGAGAAGATACTCAAGAACCGAACAATTAACCTTGTCCGGGTTGCTTGGGGTCATCACTCTTTGGAAGAGTCAACGTGGGAACGTGAGGATGATATCCGATGACGGTATCCACATCTGTTTGACTCACAAGGTATATCTTTTTCTATGTACCTGATTGTCTTGATTCCTCATGCTTATCACCTTATGGGTAGAATTGCTTGATATTGTAAATTGATGGATTTACATATATGTTACTTGCTATGGACATTGTAAATGATTGCTTGATTGAATTGCTTGTACTTAGATTAGTTTAGCCCCGATGTTTCTATCCTGCTTGGATTTCAAATTCTGAGGACGGAATTTTTCTAAGGTGGGTAGAGATGTCACTCCCCGTTCCCAGAATGCGTAGTCTTATTCATGTACAACTCATGTGTATTTATTTTAGTATTTATCATGTATTACCTTGTATTTAAATTCCTTTAATTCATGTTAATTAAGTTTCTGTTAATTAATTATCTGCTCTTTAATTCTTATGTTAATTTATTTCCTACAATTAATTTTCCGTAATTTATTTCTGTATTTTATTTCCTGCAATTTACTTCTCTGCTTTAGTTTTATTTTCGGTTGGATGAGCCCATTAAGAACCCGACCCATTAAGAACCCGGCCCAACTCCCACCTACCACCCCTTTGCTACTTAAAGCTACCCTCTCCCTTCTCTCTCCTCATTCACTCCTTCTTCACCATTACTTTTTCTTCTTCCTTTCATTTCTCTCTCCACCTACCAACTAGGCAAGTACATCTTGCTCTACATGAGGACCATATTTTATGGTTCAATATTCTTCCTCTTATGATTCTAAGAGAGTTTAGTGCTTAGTATTTTTGATTTCATTGGTTCATTTCTTGTAGAACTAAGTTATTGTATTTTCGGTTGTCTATGGATTTTGATCTAGCAAACTCTTTTGTTCTCAAGATTTGATGGTTCCATGTCGTAGAGCAGTTCATCCTACCCAATTTTGACCTTTGGAAAGTTGGATTCGGACTTATTTTGACCAAGTTATGGACTTTTGAAGCTTTGGGGTGCAACCATGGAGTTCTTGCTGTTTGGAGAAGACAGTGAGCAGTGAACGCTAGCTTTTTAGCTTGCGCCACTTAACTACGTGCGCTCTTTAGCGCAGCGCAGTCTGACCCATACGCTTCCTTTTTAGGAAGCGTGTGTCTTGCATACGCTGCCTTTTTAAGAAGCGTATGTCTTACATACGCTGCCTTTTGGAAGCGTGTGTCGTATGAAGTCCATACGCTGCCTTTTCGGAGCGTATGACTTGCATACGCTGACTTGAATGGTCAGGAGTCGTATGAAGTCCATACGCTGCCTTTTGGGAGCGTATGACTTGCATACGCTGACTTGAATGGTCGGGAGTCGTATGAAGTCCATACGCTGCCTTTTGGGAGCGTATGACTTGCATACGCTAACTTGAATGGTCAGGAGTCGTATGAAGTCCATACGCTGCCTTTTGGGAGCGTATGACTTGCATACGCTGACTTGTTTGGTCAGGAGTCGTATGAATTCCATACGCTGCCTTTTGGGAGCGTATGACTTGCATACGCTGACTTGATTGGTGAGGAGTCGTATGGAGCTCATACGCTACCTTTTTGGAGCGTATGACTTGCATACGCTCACTTGAGTGTCAAGGAGTCGTATGGAGTCCATACGCTGCCTTTCTGAGCGTAGCCTGACCTAAGCGTATGACTCTTGCACTGCGCGTATGGCCTTTGGCTGACTTGGTCTTATGTCAGCATGTCAGTTTGGTTTCATTTTCCTTGCCTGGATCTTTTATAGCCCTGTATATTGATATTTTATTAGATATTTTACGCCCATTTTATATCCTTACGCCTTTTGGCATGAACCCGATAAATCATGATATGTTAATATTGTTATATTGATTGTTATATGGAATGTGCCATGTGTCTTGATTGATTCACGGGTACCCAGTAAGACTGGAACTTGACCTTGAGAGTTATAGACTCGACCCAATTTAATGTAAATTGACTTTCATGCCTTGTCACCATTAATGACGATGGTTATCTTGACTAAATTAATCATGCGTTCCTAGTCGGAATTAAGAGACACTACAACAAATATGGCCTACAATAGCATGCGCAGAACGCTATAGAAAGCCTTCTATAGCATATTCTGTCTGCTATGATCGCCCACGCTATAGTATGTCCAGACATGTGAACGCTATAACATTATAGCGTTCATGAATGCTGTAGAAGGTTTATAGCGTTCTTTTATGCTGTTGATGGTTTATAGCATTTATGAATGCTGTAAATACTTTATAGCATTCTAGAACGCTGTAGATTGTTTATAGCGTTCGTGAGTGCTGTGGATTACCTATAGCATTTATGAATGCTGTGGATTATTTATAGCGTTTGTGAATGTTGTGGATGACTTATAGCATTTGATGAATTGATTGTCATGAACGCTATAGATGGTTTGATTTATTATAGCGTTCATCATATGCTATCGTGGTAGCAGCAATTTAGACGTTTTGAGTTCTATAAACCAGCTACAGAATTTCATATTATTTCATATCTGCTACAGAATTTCATAACCTGTTTTGTATCACATATAAATAACAATAATCGCAAACAATTTCAATCGCAACTTACATTTCGATCAATCAAGAAGGAAAGATTTGCCAAAATATGAAATGTTTCATTAGAACATTCAAGATGTACAAAAAGTAGTAGTCATTAACATTCAAGATGTAGAAAAAGTAGTTGTACGCCAAAATAAACCATTCCATTTACAAAGTATCTGTAGTCCAAAATAAACCATTGCATTTACAAATATATGTAGGCTAAAAAACAGCTCGATTGCCTCTTTCCTTCTAGCAGCTATCCACAACCATCAAAAACATATACGCCAACCTACACAAAATTGAGTAAAAAACACATTATGATATAAAAATAAGATAGAAATATTCCTGGTCAATTATCTCAAGTAACTCACGGTATCTCATTAATATGCCAATCATTCCTGGTCAATTTGACAAAGTAAGCAAATATTCATGCCTAGTTATCTTGAGATGGCAGATGGGGATACTAAATTTTCCTCACATGTTTTTTTTGTGTAATTGTACAAATGGACATTATAAATCCTTTTCTTCTATTAAGCTATAGTAACGGTCGTGTCCTTGCAATATTAACATAAAGGTGTACAATTCTTTGCAACCTTTATCTAATTTTGTTTAAGCTTACCCCTAGCTATAGCACCTTCTTTAACTAATACCTTATTCTCCCCCCTAACCGGTGCATCTATTGGTGTATGTTGCACATGCCCAACGCACCTGAGACGATTCTCTCATCTTATCCTCAATTGGTGCCACCTCCGACTTCCCATGGATGAACTAATTTCTTTACCTATATTTCAATCTATTACCACTCGTCCATTATTAAGCATTAAAAGTTACTTGCACAGACATGTATAATGTAAGACAGATTTTTGAATTGAGAGCAGTCTGATTTAAATATGAAGATTGGAGTAGTAGAGACGCATCAAATTAATAGAAAATCAACCATAAGTAAAGAACAAAGGATGGATAACATCAGTTAGGAAAAGTTTTTGAAGGTAATGCAATGGACGCAGAGAGGGGTAATCTACAGCTGATGGCGAAAGAAGAACAGCTTGCAGTCTCAAGAATGCATAGTAGACATAATTAGCTTACAGTTTCAAAGGAGCAATAGAGAGAGGTGCTGAAAAAATCGTTACCCATTCAAGAAGGTACTGATGTTCTGGTTCGAGCCTCACATCGTTGGTCTTTCTCCCAGTATTTATTTCCAAGACAACAACGTCGTAGCTGTAAGTGTCAACCTTCTCGGATAACTGGCCATGGATAGCATACTCAGGTGTTGTATAACCCCTGAGAAGCAAAAGTTCCATCAGCAAAAATTTAGATAGTACAATAAAGTAAGTGGATAGATTAAGCTTATTAACACTTACAAAGTTTCGGCAAATTTGGTGCTGAGATGACTTTGATCCCCATACAAAGACAATTATGCATCTCCCTCGCAAAATCATTGACCCCGCAATTGATCGTTCCCCACACCACCACAAAAGAAACTGCAAAATAGAAGGTTAACAGAAGTACATTGGATAATCTAAATATGGTAGAAATCATAATAGAACCATCTTCTTGTGTCTCGTCTCTCCAATCTAATCACAGAATCAGGAGCTTGATACGCTGTTCTGAGCATGGACAAACAATGCAATTGTACAGAAGCCCAAAAACCGGAAGGTCCCAAAATTTTTAACCATGTATGAGAAATTAATCTACACTTTAGATTCAGGTTTTCGTAATTTTTAGAAATTGCAGTAACATGATCCTCAGAATGTCAGAAAAAATCCATTTTTTAGAGTAGTTAAAAAGAAAGATCTTGTTTAGTATTTTGTACATAATCCTTCGAATGTGAGAAATGAACCATGCTTATACATGTATATGATTATGAAATTTAAAAGACAGATCCGTGAAATTATAGTTATTCAGCCTAATACTAGGACAAAAAAAATACTTGTTGAAAGCGAATTGAAAGCTAAGTTGAGGAAATTATAAAGATGCAAAAGATCATGAAAGAGAAGGATCCATAAACTAGTTGGAAGTATATGAGAAGTATGATTTGCTGGAGAAAATGAAGGTTTCAGTTTGTAATATAAGCAGATACCAAAGGAACAGACCTGAAGATATTGATGTGAGAACAATTTCAATTATATGTTATATCAGAGAAGAACACATGCAGTTATTTAGAAGAAAAATAAATTCTAAATATAAATAGCAATAAAATAGTTATAGAACATTAGAATGCTTAAATTTAGTAAGCATTCAGCAAACCCCAACATAACTCGAGCAACGAATTATTCATAAACCATCCAACGAATAAAGCTTATACAAATTCACAAATATGAACAGAATCCCCATTAGTTTTTTTTTTATAGCAAAATTAGCTATTTGGTAATATCTATCAAGGTATCGGATCATTCCTATAAGTATCGGCAATTTCGGATCGGAGTATCGAATTTTTTTATATCGAAAAATAAACAGTTATTACTAAATTATTATAAAAATATTTTTTTTTTTTATATATTTAGGAATTCTAAGTATTTCATTTGTTATTTTTTAGTAATTTTGAAATTAAATAAAATAGCAGTCGCCCTTGTTGATTGGTTTACCTGCAATAGATTTGTTTTCTTCTGTACATGCTTTTATAACTTTACTATGCTTTTACATCCTTGCTAATTGGTCTTTTCGTTCAATTTTCTTTACCGAATTGACTGAAAAAGAGACCCCCTATGTCGATATCAGTCAATATCGATATCGGTCGGTATCGGCCGATGGCATGCCAAACCGTATCGATATCGGCTGTAACAATGGTATCTGTTCGTTAAATCCCTTCCCCAGATTTGTTGTTTCAGTGCGTTATTGTGCTATCTATTGCCAAACCCCTATGCATTGCATAATTTGACTTCCTCTCCAAGCCGAATAACACCCAAACAACAGAGCTTTTATATACCCAACCAAATTTGTAGAGAGATCTTACTTTTTAAATTTTAACTATGAAGTAGTGGTAGTTTTCATACCATAAATTATGCAAATCAAGTATCGGCTGCAAAAGAAAAGAATAAATGCTCTTCAAATGGGCAAGTGGCATATGCATGACTTGCTAAGCTACAAAAGTAAGAAATGAACGGAGTGCGCTACAGTAGGCATTTTACACAAGTAAGAAATGAACAGAGTGCAAGAAGCCTAAGGGAAGCACCAAAAGAACACAAATAACTTAGGACACGCGAAACATGTGCAGCAAAGGAAACTCCTATCTTCGTAGAAGTGAATACTTGAGCCAAAAAGATTAACCACAGAGAGCTATGTAACCACACAAAAGAAAAACATTGGTGGATAAAGGATACTAGGAACATATAGTGGTCCGAGTTCTTACCCGATCCTCGGACGGACGGACAAGGACAACGGGTAACAATAAGAAGCTAAGAGCCTAAGAATATAATTGCTACAGACAGATAATCTTTTAGGATTTAGCAAATACGGACATGAGGATAATGGATACAACATCAAGCATGAACAAAGTGCACTTTAATACCTCCCTGATATTTCTACGAGTTGATCAACAGACACAAAATTTCTCACGGAATACCAGAGCAACCGCACAATGAATCCAAAGGGAATGACTAATGCCACATAATTTTGACTAATTGAGAAACAATGACAAAAATTTGAGAAATTACAGTGCAGTTGAACTGGTATAGTTTTTTTTCTTTGGACGATGATGCATTCTTTCGAATTTCCAAGAAGTGGTCAAAAGCTTCTCCTAAGCTGTAACTTTCAAGTGTGTACCTAGATGTATTCTTTCTTGAGGATCACTGAAAATACGAACAACATGCTACTTTACGTCAACCAACTGAGCATGAGAAAAAGAGTACAAGTCAAATTCATAAAAAGTGTGCAGAATTTACCTCTAGCAAAACAGAAGAAACAAGCATGTTAATATAGCTGGGCTGCTCATTGTGATGCCTTTGTCACCTCTTTCACTATCTCTGAGGCCAACTGTGATGCATCATATTCCGCCCCAAAACATTTTGTTATTTCCATGTTTGGGTCCAGCAGGTACCTGTTATTGGAAATAATGAACAATTAGATTCATATATGAATTTAACTGACAAGTCTTGTAGTTCCTTCACTTGAATAAATGAAGTGTAACATCAGTACTACATGTCGTTTGAATACTCAATAAGATAATCTTGGCCTTCTTCATCTACTTTCCTAAAGTAGACGCGGTACTCTTGTGCAATTTGCCTTATTGCATTAATTGGGCCCGTAAGCCCTTCTATTCTTGGATCAAATTCTGCAAAAGTTAAATAACACAAACATTATAAAGGCACACCTCAGCTTGTGTTGTAGGATCTAGACCATTCAATGCATGATGTTCAAAGTCACTTGTAGATCATTCCTTTTGAAATTGATTGATCCTGCAATAGTAACATATAATAAGTATGCAAGAACATATCCTTTGATTCAAGTTCAAGAGCTAAAGCGTATCCTTATTCAGATGCTACAAGTATGCTCTAGTTACATCCAAGAAATTTTATTCCTTTTTCCAGCGTATAAAACTTGTTACATCAAAGAGTTACAATTATCGAAAGAAATTCATAATTCTTAATTTTCACCTAAGTTTTCAATCTTCTATGCTCTAGTTAGTTTCACTTAATAAGCTAACAGAAGAGATATACAAGTATCATCTGAACTTGTTCCATAACAGAAGCTTAAACAAAGATTATTGTGAAGTTGTTTTCTATCACGTCAAAATAAATAAAATCACATAATATACTAATTTTAATCTACTCAAGCATTTCAACAAACATATTGTGTGTACAAAATACTGAGGGAGATGGAGATGTATCTCCCCGCCCGAAACAATTACATCTCCATGTCCTGGATTTCCCGTAGCGGCACCAACAGATCCAACATCGATGACGACGACGTCCTCCTCGGGGATCTCGTCCTGTGGGACCCTCGGGATCGATTCGTTCCCCAAGTGTGGCGTGTCGACGGGATGGGGGCTGCGACCTAGGCGTCTCGAACACCTCTTCCTCCAAAATAAAATTTTACAAAACCCTACAAATTTTCATACGGTAAACCTTCAGAAGTTCGAAAATTAGATTCAAAACCGCATCTCGCACCAAAAGACTTCATAAATTAGAGTAGCAAGCGCTAAGAAATTGAACAAGACCCAAAAGATATTTGACGATTACAAGCTGACCTAGAAATGACGATTACAAGCTGACCTAGATATTTTTATTGTAGTGATACGACCTTCAGAGGAGCCGAGGTTCCTAGTGGAGGACTTGAGGAAGTGGTGGAGGTGCTCGACGCCATCTTTATCTCCTTCGTGTCCTTCGCCCGCTCCATCTCCCGTGCTTCTTCCATTGTTGGAAGTGGAAAAAAATATGTTAGGGTTTACAATCGGACGGTGGTAGGAATAGATCCGAGGGGAGAGGGGAAGAGAAAGCGCATGAGGAAGAGGAGAGGAGGAGAGAGAGAGGGGAGGGGGAGATCTCAGGGCTTGCAATTGGAAATAGAAATTTTTAGGAGGGAGTTTTTGTTGGCCGCTGAAAAATTGAGAGGGAAATGAAAAAATGATCGGTTGAGCCTTTGACGGATGTCCATTTTTATACAAACATACGATGTAAAAATATTATAGATTCTACAGCGTTCATGAAACGCTATAGATAGATACTTGTATAGCACTGCAGAAAAAATACTATTGTTAATAACATTTTATAGTGGGGACACTTGAACGCTATAGAAAAACTGCTATTGTAGGCTATATTTCTTGTAGTGAGACTGGCTAGTCGTCTTATTGAATGAAATGAATGAGACACGTTCATGTTATGAACTATTGTACTCGACTGGCTGATCCCGAATATTGACTTACAAGCACATGCAGGCTTCAATCTATTTATTTATTTATTTACTTATTTATTTTCTACAAAAAAAGCATGTGTACTTTATGGTCAAGGCATGATTACCGTGGTTAGATTTGATTGTTGCATTACGCTATGTAAGACCTGCAACCTAACCGTACTGGTATCGTTGTAGAGTTGTGCATATCGTACCCCGTACGAAAGTACTCATTTGAATGACCATGATCCACGGCATGGGATTTCACTCAACGTAGGGACTATTAAGTTAAATAAAATAATAATGGCATGGAGAGAATGGATTCCCGAGTTCTTACATGGCAGCCCCCTTGGGACAAGTAATACCCGACGGGCCGGCTGGTTCCCACAGATACTGTAAAACTGCCACACGGGCAGGGAACAATATCTGCTTTTATTATTATTGTATATTGTATATTGACAGGCGTCCTGCTAGGACTCGTCTAATTCATGCATGGCGCACATGATTGACTGGATAGACTAGCCTTGCTTGCATATAGTAAGAACTACGGAATCTCTAATTGCATAAATCCAGGATAACTTGGGACTCACAATAGCAAGCCGTAGTAGTTGATTGGCCGTTCAAGATAATTTGTTTGTGTACTGTACCTACTCTGTTACCTAACTGGGATGATCAGAATGTCAGGACATGACGGGCCAACTTCTGTCCTTGTTTGGTTGGGAGGTTGGTTCGAAGTGTCGTGATGTGATGTGAATCCTAGTAGCAAGCAGAGATTTATTAGTATTATTCTCTTACATTACTGGTTTTAGTTCTCATGTCGTGCTTTCTTGTGGTACTTGCTATTAGAGGTCTAACCTCTCTGGTTTTGCATGGCCAGATTTAGAGCCAGTCCCCGAGGATCCAGCTTACTTCTACCTCCAAGATGGTCAACACTAGAGGGATGATCGCAGGAGGACTCGAGTGGGTTCCTTACTTCACCGCTCGTTTTGTTACTTACTTTATACTGGGCCGTTTGGCACCGACATGTTAGTCGGATTGTCTTGTACTTACTTTTACATAATTGTAATTAAAGTCAGACTGCAGCTGATAACAATTGTGTATACTTTTGCTATATCATCTGGCTATGTTTTGTAAAGCTAGATCTCAAGAACATTTTGACTGAGCATTTGGGACGCCTTACTGATTTACCTTACATGTTCTATATTTTTGTTTCTTGTTTGAATGATTGAGACAATAGATGTGTAATGACCATAGTAAGACTTTTATGTAGTATGCACCCCCTCGTCTGGTTAGACAGCATTGATCGTATTATACGGTATTCTTCTACCCGTAATACGTAGCTGGCTGAGTCATTCCCCCGCTCTCCAGTATTCTGGTTCTGGGGCGTGACTCAAATTATTATACTTTATGCAATTGGCTTAGAGTTAAGGGACTACCAAATGTTTAGAGCATCTCATAAACTGTCACGATGTGCCATAGGTTGTGTGTGAGTTGTGAGTCGCATATAGCTTCAGACTTGCGTATCGACCGTACATCGGTGCGTACAGGCCGTGCGTTAGGATATAACTGCTAATAGATTTGTGTAGAAGACTTGGCAGTTATTAAGGATTAAACAGTATCATGGAGACAACGCATGTACAGTAACATGGGGAGGGAGGAGACAGTTATTAGCGTAGGGGATACATGTTCGGTACACACATAGATTTAGGCCGATAGTGTCTCGTATGAGCGCTACTTACTGCCCCGGGGCCGATAGTGACACGGATGAGCACTACTTTCTGCCCATAGCTGATAGTGTCTCTTATGAGCGCTACCTTCTGCCACTCTCTCTCTCTCCATCTATGCTGAACACCTAAGCTCCTGCGTAGAACGTTGTCTTCTAAAGTGCATTATTCCACCTAGAATGGTTAGGAACCTTTACACATGTATATTTTCTATTGAGCTCTTACTATTCAGTTTATGGCATGATATTATGTATCTTGTTACGTCCCTCTGAGGACCTGGTGATCTCTCCAGGTGTGTGTTTCGTGAATTCTTGCAGGTGATCTAGCTAAGGCCATGTCTTCCTTCTTCCGTGATGATTACTCTTGGACTCGTCATTTGCTTCGCTCGACCGATTCTTCCTTTGTATATTTTATTATTCAAAAATTTATTTGGTAGTGGATATGTTTTCGCCTAATGTATGTACAAATGACTATTTGATTATATCATTAAACCTTCATATTTGTGGATGAGATTTAGTTTGAGCATGGCTTTCTATATTTTACAGCTTATGTATACATACGCGCCTTTCATTTACCCGTATGTATACAGCTGGCATGATACATATCTAGTCCCAAGTATTTTGGGACTCGGACGTTACATATTTTTGTGGTGGCCCATGTAGGTCAAGTTTGCCATTTCGTTTACATGACTGTATCGAACGGGCCTGCAATATAGGATTAGAGTCTAGAATCTCATCCGCCTACTTGACGTTCTTTCTTGACTTCAAATTCCAAACTCTCGTTCGACCTCCTTGATTTGCATCTTGCTTGACTCCTTCTACCGTAAATTCTTAGTTTCGTGCTTAGTAAGATGACTACACTAGTATATGCCCATAGGTTAAACACATGGCTAGAAGGTTATATTGACAATTAATATGCATTGAGATTTTATTTGAGTTATAAAGGCATTTATTTTCCTAGAAATATGATCTTAAGGATTGGTTAATTCCAAGTTTGGTAGTAGCAACATTTCGAAGGATTTTAGAACTTTATTTGGATCTACAAAAGGTTAGTGGGATCTATATACAATTGAGAAAGGAAGTTGATTTAAATTTTGAGTTTTGATTTTGAAGGTCTTTGAAAAATATTTATGATTCATTTGATTATAGCTATACATCCTTGAAAAGATATAAAGTTAGTTGAAAAAGAATTTTTAAATTTAAATGCTGCTGTAAGATTTACGAGGGCGGTTGATAAGGCTTGGTTTTAAATTAGGTTGGATGGTTCACAATTAATAAGTTCGTAAAATTTTGAATTTTAAGTTTGGAGTAAGGTTATTAAGAATTTTGGTTAAAAATATTTTGAAGGATATAAAATCAAATTGAGGATCTATTTTAAACTCTTGTATGAATTACGATTGTTAAAAACCTATTTAAATTTTGAGTTAAGATTTGGATTAATGATAGAAGAAGAAAAATATAAAGATTGGATTTGTGACACAATAAAGGTTTATTCGAGATTGATTAGAAATTTTGAAAATCTTAAGTTATGATTTTGATGTGACTAGATAAGGTGGAAAGGTTAGTTTATGATACATTTTGGAAAAAAAATTTGTGTTATGATAAAGGTTATCTTGGGGTTGATTAAAAGAAGTTTAAATTTTAAGTTATGAGTATGATTGGCAGCTTAGAAAGATATTTATTAGATTATTTGGAGAATTATATTGCAAAGTTTTAAAGAAGTCAAATTTTATAGATTCAAATATGGATAGGCAACCAAGATAGATAAGGTAGTCCACATTAATTGCCATATCACTCATGACCATGATAGTAGTGTATACACAAGTGTTGTTAGTCATCTCCAAGATCATGTGGTTATATTTCAATCTTGACTCACTCGACATTCCCTCAAATCTAGATCTTTTATCGTGACCACCAAATTGTTTGAAACGTGAGAAATGATTAGATTGTTCCTCGACCATACTCCATATAATTGGCTATCATATCTCTAGAAACTGTATACCTAATTTATTTACATTGATCTACTAGAATATGGATTATCTTTATTTCATGCGTTAACTTGGTCATTTATTTGTGCGTTAATCATTATCTCATGAACTCCCACTTTCTATTTAAATTTTTTTGTGTCCTTTACCGTGGCTTGGATATTTGGAGTACAACACTAGACTTTTTAGCCAACAAATTCTATATGCAAGACCTAGACGAGCCTACCTTCATGTAGGTATATCATGTCCTACTAAAACACGTCCCCTTGTACTCTATTTTATGATGCGACTTTCAAGTCAAAATTGTTAGCTATAAACCCCACCATAATACTATGGTCCTTTCTGACTTCGGTTAGAGGTCAAAACTTGACTCAATTCTTTCGATCCGATATGTGATTTTGTTCTACTTAATTCCTTAATATGCTTTACTTTATGTTTTATCTTGATTCCTAACCCTTATCCTTTTTATTTTTGTGCGTTAAACTAGTAACTCTCAATCACAGCCAAACTATACCACAACCATTGAACCTAACCAAAATTTCCTCCCAAATTGTTTGGCCCTCCCCTTTGAGGATTTTTATTTGACTTCCCCATGATACATGCAACCTTGTTTCTTTTGATTCCCTTGTGCAAAGATGATAGTTGTATCATGACACCCTTCAGTCATACAGGACTAGATTAGAAAGTCCCATAAAGGAGATTAGTAGTATCGTAAAAAAAGGGATAATTGTGTGATTATAGACATTAGTGAAATTATGTGGTAAACCATATAAAAGGGAATTGAGAAAGGTGATATTACGATATGAGCAAGGGACAGTAGACTTCTCGATTGACATATTAGTTTTTCGAGGTAAATCCATTATTGAGAAATTTTTTTATGATAATAAATATGGTGTTTTAGTTCTCAAAGTTACCCCAACATTGAGGATAAGTTTTTCTTTTTTTAATTCATGATGATTTAAGGATTATATTTTCTATGATGATTATGAATACAAATTTCATGATTAAGATAGAAATTGATTTCGCTTCGACTAAATTGATTGAAGGTTATTAAATTTTAATTTTCGAGAAAAGACAAAATTTAGCTTGAGGAAAATAAAATAAAATTATATAGATATTTTGAAGAAGAAGAGTAGAGATTATTTGAATTGAAAATTTCGAAACTCATGGAATTTCTAGTATGAGATAACGGAATTAGAATATATATATTTTGGAATAAAAAATTTGTGAAAAAAAAATTCTCGAGGACGATTATCAAATTAAATAAAGGAAGGAATTTAAGTTTATGGAATGTAAATTTTAAGGAGAAACCAAAATTGTAAAAGGCTATTATTGATGAGATAATATTGACGATTCAAGGATTATGATACAACTCAAATATTGAGTTACTGGTCTTAGATTGAGATCGAGGAAGTTATTAACAATCTTTGAGATTTCCGCAAATCTAGGATTGATGGTAGTAAATAGACACGGAGGGGTTGTCATGCACAAGGTCATTTCTAAACGATATCCGTTGCTTTTTTTCTGCCAACTAAATAGCCCGTTTTCATTAGTGTCGTTTCCCTCTCTTCACCCAAATGTTTCGATCGTGTTTTCATATTAAGAAAATTCTTTAACCTACTCAACCCTACCTATCCTAATTTTTCCTAAATTTTGAGGATGAAATTCTTTTAAGTTGGGCAGGATGTAAACCCACTAAATTTCTATTAATTTTTTAATAATATGGTACTGATTTTGTACTTTGTATGTATACGTCGCGTACGAATTTGTCGTATTGATCGTCGCATATGAGTTCGCATTTTTATATGGCTCGTCGAGTGCGAATATGCGCAAGGTACATATTTTTGTAAAAAATATTTTATTTTAGAAGCACAGTTTTTACAAATAATAAATAATAAATATTTTTAATTGCTTAAAGTTGTAAAAACTGTCACATTAGAATTTCCAAAACTTTATTTTATATCATAAAAGGTTATATAAATAAAATTTTGAAAACTATATTTTATGCAAATATTCATTGCATATGAGGTGCATAAATTTAAAATCATATATATGCTGTTATTTTCGAAATTAATTAATAGTAATATTTTAATATACGAAAATGTATTTTTTTAAAATATTGTTTGGTTTGAATTTGATTAATTATGATGATTAAAATTTGAAAAGATTTTATTCACTTTATTTTATAGAATGTATCTATATTGGATTGGATTTGATCCAATTACTTTTGAATTAAATAGGTTAATATCTATTGGGGATTTAAACCTATACTTAGACCTTATCCAACTCGGAGCACCACCTCCTATATAAGGAGAGGCTCGTTGTCATTTTTCCAAAGATTTCTCCAACATCACCACAAATAAATTCAACTAGAGTGCCGTGCATCGTGTCCATGTCGCATTTCCATCCACTATACCCATCGTTCTATATATACATTATTTTTTCCTACCATCTCCTTTGCCCCTGAGATGCAGCAACCCATTACCGCTCCCGATACCAAGCTGTGATCACCACCAGGTCCGTCACCACTCTGACTTCCGATCTAGCCGGAGACAACCACCACCACCGTGCCACCACCGTACTCCCCTGACCCGACCACCAATCTACCACATCCACCATTGCTGACAACCTACGCCGCAACCACAACAACCCGCCATCTCCTTCGGCGCCACCATCACCCTTCACCACCGCCTCTACGGTGCAAAAACCACCTCCACCGTCTCGACAAGTTTCTGGACAAACCCTCCCAAATCATCACCACCGCCAATGACCCCTGGCCAGCGTCACCGCGGCCATAGCCACTATCACCACCAATGCAAAACAAAATAGAAGAACAAGAGAACCGACAAACCAAACCCAAAACCTAACTTGGGCCGAGCCGACCTCCGCTCTTCATCGCCTCCGAGCTGTGGTCGCACCACGCGTCCACGCGAACCGCCAAGCTGTTGCGCATCCCTCGCGCTCGGCTCCGCCCGAGCGAGCACTCTTCAACCGTAGTTCCCCCGCGCCGCCGAGCAAGGAGCCCCGATGAGCCGATCCACCGTGCGTACTCCGGTGAGACTCCGAAACAACGGTGCCGGCTTACGATCTCCGCCGACTATTCCTCCACCGGCGCCAGCGCGCCGACCGCAGCTCCGGCCCTCTTTCGACGCGGATCAGTCATGATAGCACAGTCCATGCGCCCTCCGGTGCAGCTTCCGTGCCTCTTCCCTCTGTCAGCAGATCGGTGCTTCCCCCTCCCGGTGAGTTCCCTTTACAATTCTTCCCTTTCCTCTCATCCTTCTCTCCCTCTCACTCTTTATGAACTCCCCCTTCACCTCTTTTGCCTATCTCACGAATAAAAAGGGGAAAGTAAAGAGCAACAACTTACAAGGCTTAACATTACTTTTTGATACATTACTTTGACCACTACATGTATTTTTAATTTTTTTTGATAATAACGTTACTTTCTGTTGATATTGATACATACTTTTGATACATTGGTAATAATAATAACATTATTATTATATTTATTATTATCACCATCTCCATTTGTACTGTTTATAAGTTACAAAATTTATCAATAGTATGTTTCTATTACTTGTATTATTAATATACAAAATATTTTAATGATAGTATAGTTAGGCAGTTGTAGAATTTACATTTTATATTTTGTTAGGGTTATGGTTATTAAATATCTCTGAAAATATATTGCAGTTTTGGGCTAAGTCCCACATCTATTCGGTATATAAAAGCTAATTATAATATTTTAAATAATAGATATTTTGACCTAAAATATAACTAAGGTGTTTCTATATAATTGTGCTCAATTCTAAATGAAATTTTTAGTGGCTTTTATCTACATGTTTTGACTAATAAAAATGTAGTTTTTTTTTCTAATTATGATTTTTAGTAGGTAATTGCCTTGAGTAATAAAAAGGTGGGCTGAATTCTATCTAAAAATATTTTTACTATAGCAAATAAATTATACATATTTTCTAATAAAATATTTTGGTATTAATAATAATTTCATCAAAATAGCTTATATACTTATCTACTCCAAATCCTTTCAATTACCACAATTGGCTATGACTAATCTTACGTCCTATTTTCTTGTGACTGCGGACCCCCTACCTACTGGCCCTAGCAATTGGGCAAAACGGAACTTGACGGACAATCGCACCACGCCAGACGATACACCAGGCAAGACACCTTGCCTTTACTATTTAAATTTCTTGCTCAGTATCATGTATGCTTCTTTTTATTTTTAGCAAATAAAATATTGTTCTTTCAAAACTATATATAGATGCAAATTATTATACTTTATGCATTTGGCATAGAGTTAAGGGACTACCATATGTTTAGAGCATCTCATAAACTGTCACGATGTGCCACGGGTTGTGTGTGAGTTGTGAGTCGCATATAGCTTCGGACTTGCGTATCGACCGTACATCGATGCGTACAGGCCGTGCATTAGGATATAACTGCTAATAGATTTGTGTAGAAGATTTGGCAGTTATTAAGGATTAAACAGTGTCGTAGAGACGACGCATGTATAGTATCATGGGGAGGGAGAAGACAGTTATTAGCGTAGCATGTTCAGTACACACATAGATTTGGGTCGATAGTGTCTTGTATGAGCGCTACTTACTGCCCCGGGGCCGATAGTGACACGGATGAGCGCTACTTTCTGCCCATGGCCGATAGTGTCTCTTATGAGCTCTACCTTCTGCCACTCTCTCTCTCCATCTATGCTGAACTGCTAAGCTCCTGCGTAGAACGTTGTCTTCTAAAGTACATTATTCCACCGAGAATGGTTAGGAACCTTTACGCTTGTATATTTTCTTTTGAGCTCTTACTATTCAGTTTATGGCATGATATTATGTGTCTTGTTACGTCCCTCTGAGGACCTGGTGATCTCTCCAGGTGTGTGTTTCGTGATTTCTTGCAGGTGCTCTAGCTAAGGCCATGTCTTCCTTCCTCCGTGATGATTGCTCTTGGACTCGTTATTTACTTCGCTCGACCGATTCTTCATTTGTATATTTTCTTATTCAAAAATTTATTTGGTAGTAGATATGTCTCCGCCCAATGTATGTACAAATGACTATTTGATTATATCATTAAACCTTCATATTTGTGGATGAGAATTAGTTTGAGCATGGCTTTCTACATTTTACATCTTATGTATACATACGCGCCTTTTATTTACCCGTATGTATATAGCTGGCATGATACGTATCTAGTCCCAAGTATTTTGGGACTGGGACGTTACAAGTGCTGCATGATGTACTGAGGTTTCAGGTATGTGTGTGTGTGTGTGTGTGTGTGTGTGTGTGTTCTCTAGTTTTTCATTTACTCTTCTATGTGTACATTTTACCTTTATTGTTTCATGTTGCTATGTAGCCTATTATTTGTAAGCTTATTCCTTTCTCGTGCTTGCTCGAACATGTATATTACTGGGTGGCCAACTTTAATATATTATGGTCATTCTTGATATTCGCTTCATCGCTATGGATTGAGATATAGATGATCAGTTACTTTTAGTACCCTTGACAGCGTAGTACATCTAGGCATTAAATTGGAAACTTATCCTGGATCGTATTAGCTGGCATATTCGCGTCTCAAATTACTATATATTTTGGAACTGGGACATGACATATTTTTGTGGTGGTCCATGCAGGTCGAGATAAATTGTTTCGGTTACGTTACTGTGCCGAACGAGCCTGCGTTAGGATGATATATTCGAATCTCAATCCACTACTGCATGAATATTATAATCTCAATCCACTACTACTATTAGAAATTCCTTTGACTTCTACTATCGCCCTTGAAAATTCGTATTTGTGCTCAACCATACAATTCTTGAATTCTTATTTATGAATTTGCATCTTTCCTCCATCGGAAGGACGAACACTTGTTTTGACGATCATTTCGTTATTATCTTATTATTGATTGTGACTAAGGTAGATATCGTGTAGGTAATTATTTAGGGCATATAGGAGTTGGATACACGACTCTGTTGTAGCACCGTTGAGCACCTCTAGAGGGAGGGTAAATAGAGTGTGTGTATATGAGGCAAAAATAATTACTAATTAAAATATTAAGCAATTATATATTATGGTAGATAAAAGACGGCAAATAAAATATGGTAAAGTAAAAGTTAAGCATTCAAACTCAGTGACACAGCGATGTATACTGGTTTTCCTCTGAGAGAACTAGTCTAGTCGCGAGTACTCTTGCTCACTGTTAATCCACTATGGCACAAGCTTTAACTGAGCGCTTGCAACTCTTACAACACCGTGCTAGGCGACAAGTGCACGACCTACTTCACAACACCGTGCTTGGCGACGAG
Source organism: Iris pallida (assembly GCA_029216955.1). Taxonomy (NCBI): domain Eukaryota; kingdom Viridiplantae; phylum Streptophyta; class Magnoliopsida; order Asparagales; family Iridaceae; genus Iris; species Iris pallida. Next base: position 6,016,804 of record JANAVB010016196.1, on the reverse strand, counting down.
TGCACGACCGACTCCCGAAGGCAATTGGAAAACTGGAATGTTTTCTGAATATAGCCTCCGATACAACTCTTCAACACCAAACTCTAGATTAAACAGAAACTGTACTGGCTTGGCTAAGAGTCGTAAATACTTTTATATAAAATTAAAAAGCTCAGAACACTTTAGATAGAGAAGAGAATAGATGAAATAGGATGAGTGAAATGAATGGTAATCTCAACTCTATTTATAGTATTTTTTGGGACCGAACTCGGGCAGAGTTCTGGCAGAGATCGAATGCTAGAATTTTATATACGAACGTTGGATGCAGATTTGGTGGGAATTGTGTTTCGAATTTACCCAGACCAAACTCGGACCGAGCTCGACCGAGTTCTGATCGAGTTCGGGTAGAGTTCTTCCATAACTGTTTTAGCCAAATTTTGATAGGTTTTGGGCTATTTTTGTATGTAGACTTTTGGATAGATATTTGTGGATAGGCAGGCTATATATTGTGGACTGAGAATAGCTAAGCCATTACCGATCCGATCAATCTCACATTTTTCCTAGACTCAATAAAAGGAACAAAATACAAAATAAATTTGAAAACCAATAGCCCTTTTGATGACGTCTTTTTCCTAACATTAAAGACGCAATGTTCGTCGACGGCAGTCGTCTAAAGATAAACACCGTCTTTGTCCCATCAATAATTCTTCTTATATAACGCCATCTTTGGCCCATCAATAATTCTTTGTTGCATATGTCCTGGTTTGATCATGCTTACTGCTTGTCTGCAAATACAAGTTAGACGAACAAAACAATATAATGCAGTATGATACAAGCATAGCAATATGATATACACTATTTAGGACAATGCTAAGTTTAAGTAGCAATATGATAGTGATTACATGAATATTAGTGACATCAATAGTTAAACTTAATTGATTGGCCATATTCAAAAACATGATAAAATCATTGGGCTAACATTTACTAGATGGATTGATATGATATGAATGACACTTCTATCGAAGTTTAGTTTCTATAAAAAAATCCCTTGATTGAAAGAGAGACCCCTTGACTAGAACATATGGAATTGAATTAGAGGTTTACGTATTTATAGATATCTAGATGAGGTAAAATTTCTGAAATGACTGATACGACTCCGGATATGATTAGAAGGCTGCAAGGATCGACTTGGGACTAGACGAAGATAAGAATAGTGCTAATCTTGTAAAGGAATTTTTTTTAAGATATGACTTAAAGAAAGGATAATCCAATAAGCTGTGAATTGGTGATTCAATTTCAGCCTATAAATCTAGAAAGTCTTACATGGAGGTTATAGGAACTAGGTGTTTAGCTAAAGTGGGTAGGCCTGTAATGACACCCCTCTAAGATAGGATGTGGAATAGAGAATAGTGCATGGTTTAACCAGAATAGGAGACATGAGGACCATTACGCCAAACTATGCAACCTTCTGCTTGAGTTAGATAGAGTTCTGGAGAGAATTATCATAACCCATACAGGTTGACTAGGGAAGATATAGAAAAATTCTTGGATCATAAGGATTGGACTTGAAGGGAGACAACTTGGAAGTTTCAAGGGACAATAGAAACTAAAGTTTGAGGACCCTTCAAGATGAATAAATTGATGAAGCATGATGATCATAACTATATATAAATTTTGGGAATTGTACAAAAGGAAATTTTCACTTGGAAGATACCGAAATCAGAATATGAGATATTGGAAAAATAAAATTTTCTTGGAGGGTAAGAAAACAACCCTAGGAAGATTAGGTATCAAAGAGAAATGTGATATGGGAATAGGTAAGACTAAGTTAGACTAGTCAACCAACTCTATATTGGATGAGTCAAACCTTGAATGAACTATTGAGGATAGGGACTGGAAGATGTTCAATAGAGTTAGACTATGATAGAGGTAATAGATAAAAGTACTTATTTGACCAAGTCTTAAATTTTTCCTAGCAGATAGTTAGGTCTTGTAAGAAACGTATAATTGCATATGGTTAAATCAATGGTTATGCTGTTATTGGATATGACTTAAGGCTTGTAAAGGTATAGCATGGAGTTTCAAGGTTGACCAAGTTTAAGAATTGATCATGATTTTCGATGATTAATCGTAGCCAAGGATCTGGGAATAGAGTTAGAACCGTACCTCAAGAGACAGACTAGTAAACTCTTTGTTGATGCAAAATAGTTAGAGACCCTAGAGAAATGACAACTAGAACTTTGTGTTAGGGATATAAAAAGAGAGAATTATAATAAACAATACGTTTAGTTTGAATAAATGAAGATGACTAAAATTGAGATTTCAGAAAAGGTTATCGAGACAAAGGTTATGACCATGATTATCTACGATAACCTAAAGAGGGTTACAGAGAGAACCATACCTTAAGTAAGATCTTGAAATTGAGATCCAATAAAGAATGATGAGATTATCTCAAGGAGATAGACGATACAAATTTATGACACATAAAGGTAAGGTTAGAAAAATGATAATGAAATGCGAAGGTGTTGATATGAAAAAAAACAAATTGTAAGCACCTGATCAAGATTATGGCATTTCAAGATGGAGAGGTAGAGTTATGCAAATTGATTGAGAAATGGATCTGTCACGACTCGCACCCACTATAAGGGCACGAGAAGTGGGTACATCCATCCTACGCTGCAGTATTGGCGGTAGAACGCTGTCATAGGTCACATACATCTAACACAATATAATGTAATTGTATAAGATATACTCTCCAAATGGAGGACAATGCAGAAGGTACATCTCAATCACAATTCTAAGGTAGAAGTAGCACGATATGATAAATATGAAGTTCAAATAGAGAACATACAAACAGAAGAAAATAAGTCTTAAGTGTCTATACGACACAACATCTCAACATCTAAAAATATAATACAACTCAGAATGTCAAATACAAGACAAATGAAGTAAGATAAACAGTCTAGCTATCTAGCATAGACTATAGGGATGGTGTCCTCAGCTACTGCAGGATCCTCCTGTGGAACCAACTCACATGTGTCATCTAAGTGGGCTCCGTAGTAGGTGGTACAGAAGTCGTTATCATCCTCTGTAATATTTTTAACAGGTCCAGTCAGGATAGGAACGAATACATATCTCTCACGCAGTTTATATCATACAAAAAATATAAAACAAGCAAGAGAGTAAGATACATGAACTGTAAGAAATGTACATGAAAGATAAGAGAGATATTTATAAACTAAAAATATATATATAGTAAATAAGAACTGTAAGTGACTAAGTGATTTAGAGCACAAGATGGTTATGTAAACATGTTGGGTTGCACATGAATAAGCTATGGAGTTACACATGAATACCTACTGGGATAATGATTCACATAACCACTTCTACTCACCTCCACCCCAATCAATACACAAGGATCCATTCAAGTTACGTTATTGCACATGAATAACAACTAATTTGCACATAAAGCTCATGAAAACATGAGTGCACATGAATGGTTTATACATAAAGCTCATGTGAGCATGAGAGTACATGAAAGCACATGAGTGTACATGAATAAACACGAGTACAAAGAGTACATGATGCACATGATAAATTACATGAACATGAAGTACCCGATGCACCCGCTTGGGGATAATATCTCATGAAAAGATCCATATAGTACTAATCCGTGATAATATCATGGCAGCATCAAGTAAAGTAATCTAGAGCAAGAATATAAGTCCTAACAAGTATGAAACGATCAGAGAATGTACTCGCTTGAAGTCCTGAATGTCTGTGAGAATAAAATGTCCGGATCGAGGTATCTGAGTCCTATTTAGAGCAACACAAGTCATGATGTATTCAAGGGGTTATAATTGAAGTGTACTATGAATTGTACATGATTCTAGGTCAGTAGTCAATACTAGTCAACTATGGTGAACCTCAAGTCAAACATTGGTTAATAATTCAACAAGCCTAGGTTAAGTCAAGTCTAGGCTAACTATGCCTGTGCACATCTATAACATACCTTAGCACATAACTCTACATATATCATATCCAAATATGTATATCAACATTCACATATATATAGAACAACTTATATATATATATATATATATATATATATATATATATATATATATATATATATAAAATATATATATATATATATATATATATATATTTATATATATATATATATATATATATATATATATTTTTATATATATATAAAAATATATATATATATATATAAAAATATATATATATATATATATATATATAAAAATATATAAAAAAAAAATAAAAAAAAAAAAATAAATATATATATATATATAAGGAAAAGGGGAATCATATGTGAGTGTGGGCATATATATATATATATATATATATATATATATATATATATATATATATATATATATATATATATATAGAGAAGGAAAGGGGGAATCATATGTGTATGTGTGCATATTATAGAGTGTGGGTGTATATGACAGTTAGGATAGTGTTAAGTTGTGTGTGTGTGTGTGTAAACATCAAGTGCGAGTGTATACTTAATTAAGTGTTTGAATAAATCTCAGATTTTAGTGAACATATATTCAGTTCAAACTCAGTTTGCATTCAACCCCGGAATCCCAACAAAATCCATATTTCATATATAAACCCAAACTATCAAACCTACATCAAAGTTAACATGTTATATATATCTATACCAATCCCAACCAACTCAGTTTTCTGGTTTGATTAACATTAAACAAACTTAAATCTAAATCTCATTTTACATGTAAACCTAGATATCAGTGTGCATATAATATACAAGTGTAACAAAACTCTAATCTCAGTTTCGATTAAAATCAAAGTATTAGAACAATATCATAATCCCATATACTAAATCCAAGTCAAAATAAATCTCAGTTTTCATATTAATATACAAAAGTAAAAACCCAATCACATCTACATTACATTATCAGTGTACAATTCAATATCAGAGCAAAACCAAAATCCCAAACCCAATTTCCCAGCTATCAGTAAACATACCAAATGTACCAGTAGTCTAAACCCTAAACCAAAATCCACATTTCAGTTTTAAACCCAATATCAAGTATCAGTAAACATATACAGGTATCAGAACACCCAAGTTCCCATTTTCAGTTTCGAAACCTAAATCAAGTATTGACATGTGTCTATCATGCATGTGTCAGTCTTAGGGTCATGTCCTTGTGTCCAGGAACTGGACACGAAGTGTCCAAAACATAAAATAGCATGTATCAGTGAACACAGGAAAACAGTATCTCGTGGGGGTGTGTCAGGCCCCATAGGACATGACACAGGGCACTAGTGGCCACGTGCTCGTGTCCAAGTATCCAGGGTGGTTGACGTGTCACCTGGTGTCCACGTCGTGTCTATGTGTGACACGAAGTGCGTGTCAGTTGCTAACACACATAGTGTACAGAACAGTATAAAACACGTGCACAAGCAATATCGTGTCCGACACGTAACCATGTGACACGAGTCTTGGGGGACACAATGTCAGTTGTGTCCCAGAGCTCTTTGCCAAGTGGCACGTGTCCAAGTGTCCTACACGAGGAGATCTCGTCCTCGGATAATAGGGCACCCGAGTACTGCCCCGTTTAGTATCCTATGTCCAATTTTGGACACGGACACGGGTGCAATAGTGTTCAGAGTTGGGGGTTCGTGATCTCTATACATAGGGCTATAAAACTGTTCAAATGGAATTTAAAAATAAAAAAATCAATTCCTTAGAGTCATAGGTCGAACACCTTATCTATAACTCCGATACGCCTCCGATACGTATATCAAATGGATACCAAATCCTACCAAACTTGGCCTACAGGAGTATGGCACCTAGATGTATGCATCTATGAAGAGAAATCAGGGTTTTAATGGGTGTATAAAGGTTTACCTATTGGGAGTTGAAATCTCAATATAAAGAGCCTAGTATTGATGTTTTTTCTAACTTGCTATGGTCCCAAAGCCTCCAAACCTTGCTAGCTATCCACCAATGGCTTCCTGTACACTAGTGGAGTGCATTACAATTGATTTGGCTCAATTTGGAGTTGATTTGAGCAAGAGGTGAAATTTAGGGAAGAACTCAATTAGGTTTTGATTTGGAATAAAAAGAGGCAAAAAATCACCAAGTATTGTGTTATATAGGGGGATCAATGGTGGCTGGCCATGTATGTGCTAGGTTAGGGTTTTGGGGGAGGGGGTAGATTATTACTAGTGGGTTGGCTTTAGCAATCCAATTCCAGCTTTCTAATGAAAGGCCCATAGGAATTAGGGTTCAAGCCAAATATCTTAAACAAATATCTCAATAAAGTTAATATCTAGATATTACTAACCTTGGCACTTAGTTAGAAGGTTCTAATATAATATCTAGTCTCATGATCATATCTAGATTAGGTTAACTTCTAGGTTAAGGCTTAATTAAATAATTAGCACATATTTAATTAATAAAAAATAATTTCACAATAAGCCACAAATGACCAAAATACCCTTAGGCCAAAAATGTGGTAGTGACTAGTCTACCCTCCTTAAATGAATTTCATCCTCGAAATTGAAAAGAAAAACTAAATTGATAAGAAGGATAGAAAATCATAACTCAAGGTACAAATAGATAAGGGTATCGCTCGCTCATCTCATCCTCCCTCTCCCAGGTAGACTCTCCTAGAGAATGATGCCTCTATGCGACGCAAACCAAGGGTATTGTCTGGTTCCTCAGTATATTCTCTCGTCGATCCAGAATCTTCACAGGTTGTTCTGTATAGCTAATAGTAGGTCCCACCTCAATCTCGGAATGATCGAGTATATGGCAACGGTCTGCCACGTACCGTCTCAACTGCGACACGTGAAATACATTGTGGACTCCCTCTAATATAGGTGGTAAGTCTAGCATGTATGCCGCATCACTGACTCTTCCTTCCGCTGATAACGAAAGGTCCGATGAAGCGCGGGCTAAGCTTTTCACCTCCACCAAAGCGTATATTACTACGTGTCGGAGATATCCTCAAGAAAACCAGATCTCCAACCTATAACAAACAAGTTCTCAAATTAGCTATAATAATCAAATATGATCAAACAGAATCATAAAATAGACCAATCCTTATTCTAATTCTATTTCTAAGTCGTACCTCAAACTCCAAAGGTCTATGGTGGCTATTGGCCCAATGCCGATATTTGTCCTGCACCACGCGAAGTTGATCCCTGATGAGCTTTACCTTCTCGGCTACGTCCACAACCACGTCAGGTCCCAATAAAGCTCGCTCTCCAATGTCATCCAAAGACAAGGGAGTACGACATCTACACCCGTACAACGCCTCGAATGGTGACATCTCAATGCTGGCCTAAAAACTGTTATTATGTGCAAACTCCACTAAGTACAAATAATCCTTCCAGGAACCTCCAAAGTCCATGGCATAAGTCCGCAGCATGTCCTCGAGTGTCTGAATAGTCCTTTCTGACTGTCCGTCCATTTGAGGGTGGTATGTAGTACTAAACTTGAGCTGAGTGCCCAAACAAATATACAGACTCCGCCAGAAATGGAAAGTAAAGCGACTATCCCGATTCGAGACAATGCTAACCGGAACTCCATGAAGTCTGACAATCTGTTGCATGTACATCTCTGCTAGTTTCTCAGTAGACAAACCCACTTTGAATGGCAAAAAGTAGGCTAATTTGGTCAACATGTCTACGCTGACCCAAATCGTGTCTTTCCCTCCGGGTATACGCAATAATCCTGAAACAAAGTCCATCGTGATATGCTCTAACTTCTACTCTGGAATGGGCAATGGCTGTAACAGTCCTTCTGGCCTCTGCCTTTCTGCCTTTACCTACTGGCAGACTAAACATCTGGTTATGAAGCATGCTACCTTCCGCTTCATTCCATACAACTATACATGCTCTCTCAGATTATTATACATCTTGTTGGCACCTGGATGCATAGAGTACTGAGAACAGTGGGTCTCCTGCATAACCTACTACCGAAGGTCTCCGCTGGGTGCACACAGTCTGGAACCGTGCCCAAATGCGCCATCCTCTGCAATGACAAACTCATCCACCAGTCCTGCTCGAACCTGCTCTCGAATATACGGTAGAACAACATCGTCGAACTGAGTCGACTAGATCCTTTCCATCAAGTCCGACTGAATCTACAGACCCCACATCTGCATCTTAACTCCGAGCACTATCACTTTGATCCCCAGGCTCTCCAGATCTGCTAACAAATGATGATCTGCCGTCAAACACATGGCTACCAGATATCTGCTCAAAATGTTGGCAACTACGTTGGCCTTCTCTAGATGATACTGCAATGAAATATTGAAGTCCTTCATCAACTCCAACCATCTCCGCTGCCTCATGTTGTGCTTCTTCTATGTAAATACATACTTCAAGCTCTTGTGGTCTGTAAAGATCTCTACTCGCTCTCCGTATAGATAGTATTTCTACAACTTCAGAGCAAAGATAACTGCCATCAACTCCAAGTCATGGGTAGGTTAGTTATTCTCATACGGATGTAACTGCCTGAAAGTATAGGTAATTACCTTCCCATGCTGCTGCAAGACACAACCCAAACCCTTCCCCGAGGCGTCACTGTATATAGTGAACCCACCTGATCCTGATGGCAACGTTAGAATCAGAGCTGTCGTCAACCGCTTATTCAACTCATCAAAAGCGACCTGACACTCCTCTAACCAGATAAACTTTGTGTCCTTTTGGGTCAGCCTAGTCAATGGCTCTACAACCCGGGAGAAGTCCTGAATGAACCTCCTGTAGTAGCCTGCCAATCCCAAGAAGCTTCTGATCTCCGCAACTGAACTCAGTGCTGCCCACGCATCAACTGCCATAATCTTCTTCGGGTCAACTGAGATCCCATCTCCAGTCACAACATGACCTAGGAAGTTAACTCGATCAAGGAAGAACTCACACTTCGAGAGCTTGCCATAAAGCTCCTCCTTCCTGAGAGTCTCCAAAACCACCCCCAAATGCTCCTCATGCTCCTCTGCAATCTTTGAGTATAATAAGATATCATCGATGAACACCACCACGAACTTGTCCAATTACTAGTGGAATACCTTGTTCATCAGGTTCATGAATACCGACGGGGAGTTTGTTAACCTAAATAGTATAACCATAAATTCGAACTGGCCATATTGCGCCCTGAATGTTATCTTCGGGATATCCTTGTGGACACACACAAAAAGAAGAAGAAAATATTGTCTTTTCTTTATTGGTGCAAGGCACCACAAATCGAGTCCGCCTGAGAGATCTTGCGCTGAGGATCCCCGAGTACAAAAAAGAATTCTAGGGAATAGGACGATGGAGATCGAACGACAGTTGCTCCTTTACTCCGTTGATACTCTGATTACAAAAGTGGAAGAAAACCAAAGAAAATTGCTAACTCTCGGCTCACTGGCAAGAAGTGTAGCAATTTGGCTCTTGAAAATGCTCTTGTTCTATATTTTGAAAAGGGATGAGGCCCCTTTTTATAGTCGTTCTTGAGCTGGAATGATGTTATGCACCTACATGAGGAAAACACACTAGTTTTTATGTGGGCGCATAGTCCTGCCTTGGGCGCATAGGGTGTAGGCGTATGCAGGCTGCGAGATCGTGGGTTGGTTGTGGTATTGACGTGGCCGCATGCTTCAGTGTACGACTGTTCGTGGAGACTGACGTGGCCGTGCGCTTCGGTACACGTTTTATCATGGCTTTGATCGAGTCAGCATAGCCCTGTTTCAGGCTATGTGCCCTCCTTCACAGAGGGTGTCTTGGGAGCATAGAGCTTCACAGGCTTGGGGGCATAGAGCTTCACCGGATGATGGGTGCATAGGAGCTTCACAGGGTGACTTAAGCACATAGGAGCTTCACTTGGACGCATATGTCCTCTTTTGGCTTGGGCTCATAAGGCTTTACTTGCTAAAACTTTTATGCTTCTACAAGACCCCCTTCAAAGTTTTCGATACTTGAACGAGTTCGAAATACTTTAAAAGAAGCATGGATCGTCTTCTCGTGATGCAAAGGGCGCATAGCACGACTCTCTCTTTGGGCGTATAGTGTTTGGCCAGCCTGTCAGAGAGATACGACTGCTGAGATCTTCTTTGAAATCTGAACTGACAGATTTATTGGAGTGGAATTTGAAAAGGTCCATCCTTCATACGTCGTCCACGTCAGCAAGTGGCAGTCGCATAGTGTGCAAGAGGCTGGATCTTCAGGTGGGCACATAGGCCATTGTAGGTGCATACTGTACAATGGGCACATAGGCGCATAATGATAGTGGGCGCATAGGAAGTGGTCTGTGCCTATAAATAGGTTCTGAAGGAGAGAGAAAGCTCATTATTATCCTCTTTTAGAATTTTTCAAAGACTTTTCATCTTCTTCTCTAGGAACCATGTCTCCCAAGGTCGCCAAGAGATCCGCAAAGGGTAAGGGACTGCGCCGAGTGGCTCTCCTCCTGCGACGACATCCTCGCCAGTCCAGGACCCGATTCTGGGTGAGGGCATGCTTCAAAAACAAATCCTCGAGTGTTAATTTGTGATGCTCAGACTTTTCTTCTGCCTGGGCGCATGCACCTAAGGCAACATAGTTCTGTGAGCATCATTATGCGCCCACAGAAGTCATGCACCAACACTGTGGTGTGCTATGCGCCCACATGTTGCCATGTTATGCGCCCACATGCCATTTTTCTGTTATGCACCCACGTACTGTTCGAGTGTTATGCGCCTACTTGTTTGTTTGGGGTGCATATCCCTTTGGGCGCATAGTCCTTTAGGCGCATAGCCCTTTGGGTGCATAGGAGTCCTCCATTACTTAGTTTTTCCTGCAGATTTCTGAGTCTGACTTTCTTTTCTGTCCTTGCAGTAAATATGTTTGTCACGGAGCTTAAGGGAATCCCTTTCGGCTCTGCCTATCAATTCCTCGGTACTAGTCTCATAACGAATATAATCAGCAAAGTTCAAGCTACGATCAGTCAAAACCAGCCTATGGAGTGGACCCTCGCCATACTTGAACATGATATGACCTTCTTGAGGCAGATGATTAACAATAAGAAGTTCGTACGTAGAGGGGCACGTCGTTTTAAGAAGCTGTACTTCTTGTTTGGTGATAGTGTGGGGTTTGAAGATGGCGAAACCACACGTTTGAGAAACCCAATGGTGATCTGTCCGAACAATCAGAGGATATGGCTGCCGTCGATGGAGCATCAATATCCCTTGTCTGCTTTTACTGTCCTGGCCGTACGACGACAGATGAAGTGGGAGCTGACTCCTGAGCTCCCTGGGGTTATTTCTAGAAGAATACAGTTTGACTCAGGCAACCGGAAGAAAGACACTTTCAAGTGTGTCTGGGGATCTGCATCTTTTTCTACGAGAGGATTGCAACCTGGTGCTGTAGTGAACGACATTCCGACTAACCTCCATCCTTATGCCGCTGACACGCTTTGCCATTTGATGATGACGGAGGATGTGTTGTATATCGCAGGGAACATGCGGATGGAAGGCTGGAGGTATCCATCTTTATTCTGGAGCAATCTTACTGGCTGGATGCTTTCCATATATGAAGCCACCCTGAAGACTGCTGGCCTTTACTATGCTATTAGGGCCACTCAATATGGTATAAGGGTCAATTGGCCAATATTTGTCTCTTTGGCAGAGTTATATAACCTTCATACCTGTACCTTCTTTACTTCGGGTGGGGAGATGGGATTGTCTCTCCATGAAATACAGGAAGTGTCGAAGCTTCCCTGGGGCACGGAGCCCTTTGAAGCGTACGTGCCTTGTGATGAAGAGCTCTGAGATCTGGAGAGTAAAAACTCCGGGATGATTGATGTATACAAGGAATTGCTCTACCACCTTCTTATCTATCATAGGATTAATAAGAATGGGAGGACCGAAGGGGCCAATCTCCACACGAGAGCCTGGATGGGCTATATCTTCGTTCAAGGAGAAGGGGAAGATCCGACCTCCTTTTCGATCTTAAAACCTATGAGCAAGTTCAATATAGAAGCCCGGATGGCGGATTATGAGACGGTGGATACTGAGGACAGTGATGATCCTAAGTCTCCGATTGGCCACTACTTCCGTCAAGCCAAATATTCATTGTCGGAGAAAGCTGTGCTGGCAGCTTTCTTAATGATCTGGCTTCGTGACTGCATAGTCCCTGGAGGTTCAGGGTCCATTAAGAGAATAAGCCGAGTTATGATACTTTCAGCTGTGAAGCTGGCGTTCGGATACCGTCTTTCGTTGCTTCCCGCGATGGTCTGTGCCACTGGACGAGGTCTGCAGGACTTTGTCAGGAATGCGGTAACTTCTGACGGCAGGGCCAACTTTGTCTGGATCGAACTTTTGTATCATTTCCTGATGGGATGGCTGCTACTGTATTGTCCTACCCTGATGAATGCTGGGCCGGTGGCGGACTCTTTGGCGGGAGAGGCCTTTATTCGTAGATTTCGTGATACAGATTGGGCCGTTACTGGTGTACCTGCCTGCAGAAAGGCTTTAGGCTCCTTGCAGAATTATGAGCTTTTTAGAGTATCCCCTCCGTCCGGTAGCAGAAATGTAGGATATATCTTAGTGGATGAGGGAGTTCATGCCACCAGCTTGATTGCTGGGGCGTTTCACTGGCTCCAGTCTATTAGACCATCACATATGGTGCTCCGAAACAGGAATCATGCCTATCTGGAGCCATATCTGCCGAGCCATTTCTTGCGGTAGTTTGGTTACAGCCAGCTCCTCTTGGGGAATGCTAGCCCGTATTTGGAGTCGATAGGCAGCTTAATTGACGGGGTACGTGCTTGGATGTTTTACAATGCTGGGTGCACGGGGGCAGTCTTCACTCTGCCCTTGGATAAGCCTGAAACCCATTTGTGCTATGCTGCCGCCAAATTCTATATTCAAATCAATACTTTTCATCCCCGGTATGATCGTGAACAGAGCTTGATATTGGGGACTCGATTCGGCCCCCTACCTGTGAAAAAGGTGCCGAAGGGCCGTAAGAAGGAGAGTGTTGTTCTCACTGTGAAGTCAACCATAGTACCATGACAAAAGGCTATCTCTAGGGAGCCACCAGCGTCTCCCAAGGAGGATACAAAAGATGATGATTCTTCTCCTCTCAATCCTCCTCAGAAGAGAAAAGCTTCAACTGAATTGGCCCAAGAGCCAACCTTAAAGCGAAAGCAGAAAACCATTGCCCTGAGGAGAGCCAAGGAAGTGGGTGCTGGCTCGCCTCCCTTGAGGAGGTCCTCCCGAAAAACTGGAAGAGGAGGAATGGCATCATGGGCCGTTATTATTCGGGAGGTAGATCCCTTCCTAGACTCCATAGCCATTTTGGTCAAGCCTTTAGAAGCTTTCTCACCCTTGTGTTTGTCCTTTGCACAGGATCCCGAAGTCACAGTTGAGGCAGGTGCCTCCTCATCTGAGGAGGTGGATGTGACGACAGAGTCCCCTGCTCGTCCTCGACTGATGGATGAGGACGAATCTTTTTCAGCTGTAAGATTTGAGCGACGGGGTGATCAGGGCGAAGGCCCAGACCATGACGCCGATCAGAAGATCAGTTTATCCTATGACATATCTGTGGGGGATATATTTGTAATAGGAACTGCAATGAGAGAGTTGGACGAGAATCAAGTCCAATCAGTTCATCCTCCTGCGGGTATGTCATCGTTGCGCCTCTCTTCGAATGAGATTTTTTGACTTCAATTTTGCGTGCTCCTCGTGAGGCTGACCACGACTGTATATTCTATTGTAGACAAGGGAAAAGAACCCCTCGCGAAGATAGTCCCCGCCATTGGGGAAGGGACAGGAGTTGTTCCCGGCTCCTCTAATTTTGCTGGTGTAGGGGGAGCTGTTAGTGAGCCGGTATCGGCTACAGAAGAAAAAGTTGAGCAGCCTGCTGAGGGGGCTGTTGCTGAATCCACTCCTGTTCCGGCTGAGATTGTGGAGGATATCAGGCCTGATGCCGCTCAGGGCCTTGATATTGTTCTTCTTGAACAGTCTGGCCTATTCTTGTTTTGCCTGAAGCCAAGACTGATGGCATAGTCCAGGCTGGAGTTGAGCAAGCCGAAGGTACAAAATTACAACTCTTTCGCATTTTACTTCCTATATATTTTTCTTTATCAAGTTCGGTTTCTTGTCAGGTATCCTTTCCTGGAGCAGAAGTGACTTTCCAAGCTTCCTCTACGACGACCTCCACTGAAGATGACGAGATAGCCCAGGAAGTCGCAAAGCTTTCTACTCTGTACTGAAAGTGAAGCTTCCTGGAGTCTTAAATTGGAATGCTGCCTTCGGCCTTGTGAAGGCTGTTGCCGAATGCCAAGTGGCGGCCCTCGACAGCATTGCCGGCTATGAAGAGCGGGCCAATACTCTGAGGAAAGTTCTGAATGACCTGGATGGTCAGGTGGCCAGGTTCCGGGATACCAAACAGCGGAGCCCGACGTCGCTGTTCCGTACAGAGGACGAGGCTTTGATGACGGCTCTTACGGAGGAGAAGGCTACTTTCTAGGCAAAGAAGGACGCCCTCGTTCGGAAGATCGGTGAATTGGCTGACCAGTATGGTTAGTTCAACACTACAAGTGAGGCGCATGCCGCCTCGAAGAACAAACTGGCTGCACAGATCATCGAGAGGTATAATCACATCGCGCAGATCAAGAACGTGATTGCCTAACTAGAAGCCGAATTGAGGACGACAACATCTGAGCAGAAGGATTACTTGGCTCATGCTGCCATGACTGCCACCACTTCTGTCCATTTAGAAGAACAGCTGGCAAAGTTGGAGGGAGTGCATTTGAGTTTGATCCTTTTCGAGGATGAAGATGCTCGTCAAGAAGAGGCGCGCCGTCGAGCTACTGTGAAGTCTGAAGTCGAAATCGCGGCTTTAAGGGACAACATCAATCACTTATGTATCCCTTAGATTCTTTGTAACTTTCTTTCTTTTTTCCAGCCATCATGGCTCTTGTACCCTTTTTTCTGTCTCTTGATAGACGTTTGAGTAAAGAATAAAAAATCTTTTCAAAGTGAATGTGGCTTTGTAAAATATCAAAACTAGAGGTAATGTGGACGTAGCAAGGATATTTGTAACACCCATATTTTGGAATACGTATTTTAATCAGGTATATACGTATTTCGGACCTGTAATTTTATTTTCTCGGGTTTTGACCTGTAATTTTATTTTGGCTCGACTTGCGGATTTTGGTTTTCTCGTAAATTGGGTTTTGGACATGGCATGGTTTATTTTGTGGAGAAGAACTGGTTTGGTTTGGTTTAGTATGTATTGGACCACACTTAGCTAACCTCCACCCTCAACACAACATACCCTCTCTCATTAAAACTCTACCTAACTTTCTCTCTCCTCATAACTTCCATTAATTTTTTTTCATCTTCTTCTTCCTTCCTCCACCAACACCATAGGCAAGTGCACCTTGCCACCAAATAAGCACCCCATTTTATTTGTCCATTAGCTAGATTAGGCCATGGTGAACAACATTAGAACTTGGCATTTTGTGATTTGGAGCTTCTATTTTTCTATATCTAAGTTTTAACCATTTTCGGATTTTCTTGGTTTTGATCTATTAAACTTAGATTTTTTTTTCCTTGTTTTAAGGCTTCCATGTGGAAGAGAATTCAATTTTTCACAAGTTAGAACTTTGAAAATCCAAATTTGGTTTTGTTTTGGCTAAGTTATGAAGATTGGAAATTGGAGTTCTTGGGGATTTCCTCTCGGTCTGATTGGAGAAGATGATCCTCGGCCAGCGCTCTTTAGCGCATGGCAGAACTGCGCACCCTCCTCGGCCAGCGCTTTGTGCAGGGCTGACTTACGCTAGCGCTCTTTAGCTCCAGCGCCTTCCTTCCATTGGCGCGCTTGACCGCAGCGCAGCTCGCTTCCTAGCGCGCTTGACCCTAGCGCAGTTCGTTCCCCAGCGCGCTTGACCTCAGCGCAACCCAATTCCTACGCAGCTCACATCCAGTGCAGCTCATTCCTTGCACGTCTTGGCTCCAGCGCAACCCAGTTCTAGCGCAGCTCAACCCTGCACAGCTCGCTTCCAGCGCAACCCGACCCAACGCAAGCCGACCCTAGGGCAGTTCATTCCCTAGCGCAGTTCATTCCCCTGCGCAGTTCATTCCCCTGCGCTATCTGATTCCCAGCGCAACCTATTTTCCCATGGTGATTGGTTTTATTTTCTTAGGCTTGGTTTCTCTTTTGTGGATTGGAGTTTTGAGATATTGTTTCATACAACACGACTGTCTTTACCTAACACGACCTGGCACGATTTTCGGTGTTTTGCTTATGACTAGTACGGTTTTCGTGAATTTGTGATTTATGATCCTAGTACTTTCTGATCTTCTTGATAGTGACCCGATGGGGTGCGCTCTTAACTTGTGACCTGTAGTCCATGATTAATCTTTGCAACTGGATAACTTGATAGTGGCCCATGGCGACGCACTCCTGACTTGTAACTTGTAACCTGTAACTTGTAACATGACGACTTGATGCTGTTGCGATGGCTAGCTCAACTCGTATAATCAACTCTGACTTCGTGGTTGTTCATTCTTGCTGCTTCGTGCAATCCACTTGTCTTGTCTTGTCCTGCATCATGTCTAGGACGTGACTCCCTGGTTACCACGGTCAGGGATTCACACTGAATATGGATTAGGCTAATGACTAGATCAAACTATAGTTCATGGAGAATTTTCAGTCACAGGCGATATCGTTATCTGGGTGCTTTATTGGACTTGTAGCCTGCCGACGAGTAGGGCACATTTCCAGCACACTGTCATGTGTTGCACCCTCTAAGTCACCTAAGGGTATATCGTCTCTTGGGCGATGTACCCAACCATACTCTCAACCCGCGGAAGGATAACTGGATTGTCTGCAGGGCTTAGGACTGGGAATTTCTCGTTTGTATCTTGTTAGTAATTAGGCTTGTGATAACCCTAGTTAGTTAAGTAGTAAGCCGTAGTATTTGCTTGGCCACTTGTGAATGGATGGTGTCCAGCCTTGTCTAAGTCTCGTCTAGTCCCTGTACCTGGTACCCCTGTACATGATTGTTTTATTTATCTTTAACAATGAATGGGTAGAGACATAGTGCTATTCAGGCGAAGGGTTATAACCTCGATCCTTGTTTGGTTTATGGGTTGTAACCTGGCTCCCGGAATGGTTCCACGTCCCTAGTCGTTTATTGTCCTACTGTACTCTTTATTACTTGTACTTTTTTTCATTTTTTTATGCTCTGATATGCTGGCTTTTGTTCTTATTTCGTGGCCTCCTTTGTGGCACTTGCTCTTTCTGGGGTTTGACCCAGCTGGTTTTGTGTGGCCAGATTTTGGAGCAGCACCCGAGGATCTACCGAACCTCCAGTCCAATGGTGGCGACTAGAAGGAACCCGGGCTACGAGTGGGTTTTCTATTTTGTTTCGCTCACTCCATTGTAAAATTATTCTTTTGAGGTGTTTAGCCGACGAGCACCTGTTAGCTCGATGCATATTTACTTACTATCTGCCTACGGGCTGTAAACATGATTAACAAATCCTAGGGTTGATCATGTATGACTTACCTCTTGCTAGTCCTCGCATTTTGTATGACTAGCTTCATGATCAGCTAAATATATAATATTTGGGACGCCTTTTATTGTATATTAGGTGGTCTAACATCTTGTAACTATATTACTTGCTTGAGATTGAGACAATAGGCTTACTTTAAGAGACCGTTGGCTTGTAGTAAACCCTCATATCTAGACAGCCGTGACCGTATAGCGAGGTGGATTCCTATTTCAATATACGTAGCTGGCTATGTTCGCCCCCGCTCTCAGTATTCTGGTTCTGGGGCGTCACATAGGTTTAAGTGGTGGCCCATGCAGGTCTTGGCATTCAAGAATGTGAGGGTTTACCTAATAGATGTCTCAATCAGTATTCGCCCTTGATCTCTGCTTGTATCTTCAAATCCCTGAGAATCTTGACCTGATCACATGCTTGTATCGTTGATCTGTCCTGGTCCTTCCTTATTATTTCCTATATCGTCTTCTTCAGCGGCATTGTTCCTGGACCTGCCGATCAGCAAGGCGGAGCACCTCCCGTGGACCAGCAACCAGGAGATCAAGCCCAGTATTCTGGAGTAGCCTCCAGAGTTGTGCCTACCGGAGGAGAACCACCAATTCAGCCCGTCCAGCCTGCAGAGCCTGATGATGGCACCTTGGTAGGTCTCGTCAGGACCTTGATAGCTTTCCAGGATCGTCGCGGAGATGCCTTGCACCAGGCAGTAGCAGATGCTTTGACCAGAGGCGGTCATCCAGGGAACAACGCGGCCAACAACTTCAAGCGCTTGAACCCTCCCTTCTTCGACGGCAGCGAAGATGCGATTGCCGCGGACGCTTGGCTTCAGGATACCAAGGTGGTTCTGGAAGCTAGCTAGGATACCTGAAAACGAGAAGGTGGCAGTGGTACGCCTACAGTTGCTAGACTTAGCTCGTAGTTGGTGGGCGGCACAGACCGTAGGATTAGCGACGCCGGTTACTTGGGCGGTATTTAGAGAAAGATTCCAGACGAAGTATTTCGATGTTGTAGCTCGGTACGACCTGCAGACGAGGTTTAACAACTTGAAGCAAGGAGGCAGAACGGTCGACGGTTATGCATCTGAGTTTTCTAGACTCGGTAGGTTTGCCCCTACCTTGGTGGCAACCGAGTTTGATAGGGCCCAGCGGTTCCAGCAGGGGCTGCATTTGGAGATCTTGTTGGCAGTTGAGCAGTTCGAGCACCAGACGTTCGATGCTAGTATTGAGGGCTGCTAGGAGGCACGAGTACACCTCCCAGAGGATCATGGATAGGACCGGAGGTAGAAAGTGGTCCCCCAATCAGATGTACTAATCATTAGCTCCAGCCCCGGCAGCAAGGGGTTTGACCATTGGAACTCCGTGGCGGGCGGCCTCAGTAACGTCGGTTCAGTATTCAACCCCGACGTATCCACAGCTAGCAGAAGCAGAAGCAGACTTCCGCGATGGGATGTTCTCATTGCGGGAAGCCAGGGCACGTGGTAGCAGATTGTCGCAGGGCACAGGGATTGTGCCTGGCTTGTGGAGCGGCAGATCACAAGATAGGAGCCTGTCCGAATAGGGGTAGTTCATCCTCTTCCAACCTAACCAGTCCATCGGTTAGGGGACCAGCACCTATGCAGCAGCAGCAGTACCCGAGGCCATTGTTGCCTCAGGCCCAGGCGTTTCAGCAGCAGAACCAGCAGCAGTATACCCAAGCCCAAGTGCAGAGCAGGCAGAGAGGTTTCCAGCAAAGGGGACCCGCAGCCAGAGGACAAGGTCAGGCAATGATGATGACTATGGAAGAAGAAGTTGCACCAGGTGAGGTAGTGGCAGGTACTATTCTCGTCAACTCCTCTCCAGCATCGGTATTATTTGAGTCTGGTGCATCGCATTCATTCATGTCTGTACGATTTGCGACACGGATAGGATTGGAGCCCGAGTCATTATCAGTGAGGCTCAATATACTTACTGGTAATGGTCTTGTGGGAGTAGATCGAGTGTTTTCCTCGTGTCGGATCGTAATTAGCGGTAGAGAGTTCCCCGCTAGATTTATAGAATTCCCTATGGCAGACTATGATGTAGTCTTAGGCATGGATTGGTTGAGGAACCAATATGCTAGGATAGACTGCCATGTTGGCAGGGTTGTCTTTAGTATTCCAGGCGAGCCAGAGTTTTTATTTTCCAGAGGTGCAGTGGAGCCATCTTCCCCAGTATTACGGACGGCAGTAGCAGCGGTACTGTTATCCCAGGATAGTTGAAGAGTTTCCAGATGTCTTTCCAGAGGAACTTCCAGGAATGCCGCCAGAGAGGAAGATCGAGTTCACTATAGACTTGATCCCCGGGACAGCACCAGTATCAGAGCGAGTCTACAGGATGGCGCCTTCAGAGCTGGAGATCTTGTACAAGATGATTGAGGAACTCAGGACCAAGGGATTCATTCGTGCAAGTGGATCGCCTTGGGGAGCCCCGATGCTTCTTATGAAGAAGAAGGATGGTATGTCAAGATTATGTGTAGATTATCGTACCTTGAACTCAGTGACAATCAAGAACAGATACCCTCTCCCGAGGATAGATGACTTGTTTGATCAACTCAAGGGGGCTTCAGTGTTCTCGAAGATAGACTTACGGTCAGGATACCACCAGATCAGAGTCAGAGAGCAGGACGTCCCGAAGACAGCTTTTCGGTCTAGGTAAGGACATTGGGAGTTCCTTGTTATGCCCTTTGGAGCGACCAATGCGCCAGCCGTATTCATGGACCTCATGAATCGCATTTTCATGCCTTACTTGGATCAGTTCATGATTGTGTTCCTAGATGACATCCTGGTCTACAGCAAGAGCAAAGCAGAGCATTAGCAGCATCTCAGAATCGTCCTTCAGACGCTTAGGGAGCATCAGTTGTACGCCAAGTTCAGTAAATACGAGTTCTGGCTCGATCGCATTTCGTACTTGGGTCACATTCATTACCCGAGGAGGAGTGGAAGTAGATCCCCAGAAGATTATGGCTATCGAGTCATGGCCAGTACCTAGCTCAGTGGCAGAGGTTCGCAGCTTCCTTGGATTGGCCGGCTACTACCGGCGATTTGTTTCAGATTTTACAAGGATTTCGGCACCGTTGACCCAGTTGACCCGCAAGGATGTACAGTTTGCTTGGACAGCCAAGTGTCAGGAATCATTTGAGAAGTTAAGCGAGGTTTGATAACGGCTCCTATTCTCACGCTTCCAGATGGGACCGGAGGATTCTCAGTGTATTACGACGCTTCAGGCAGAGGATTGGGGTATATCTTGATGCAGCATGGGAAGGTAATAGTTTATGCGTCACGACAACTTCGTGATCATGAGAGGAATTACCCAACCCACGACTTGGAACTGGCAGCAGCAGTAGTGTTTGTGCTTAAGTTGTGGAGGCACTACTTGTACGGGGACAGAGTGGAGATATTTAATGATCACAAGAGTCTGAAGTATGTTTTCACCCAGAAGGACCTTAACATACGGCAGAGAAGATGGCTCGAGCTATTGGTGGACTATGATGTGGATTTGCAGTATCACCCAGAAAAGGCCAACATTGTAGCAGATGCATTGAGCAGGAGAGCCAGAGTTTATTTCCTGACGGCGCAACCAGAGTTATTGGCAGATCTTCAGAAGATGGGAATTGAAGTGGTTCTTCCTACCAATGTGGCATTGATGGCCAGTCTACAGGTTCAATCCAGCATAGTTGAGAGGATCCGGATGGTGCAGTCTACAGATTCCAAGATTCAGCGACTCAGAGCAGAGTGTGAGGCAAGAAGAAGGCCAGAGTTGTACATTCATGAAGATGGTACACTTCGACACGACACTCGCCTTTGTGTACCTAGTAGAGATATCAGACATGAGGTCATGGCAGAAGCTAACAGTTCACAGTATTCTATTCATCCCGGTGGTACGAAGATGTATAGAGATATTCGTCAGCATTTCTGGTGGAATGGCATGAAGAGGGAGATAGTCCGGTTTGTCTTTCGGTGTTTGGTTTGCCAGCAGGTTAAAGCTGAACATCAGAGGCCCGCTGGACTTTTTCAGCCCTTGCCGATTCCAAAATAAAGTGGGAGCATGTGACCATGGATTTCGTGACTGGATTACCTAGATCCTCGGCTGGCAGAGATGCTATTTGGGTTATAGTTGACAGGCTCACGAAGGTAGCTCACTTTCTTCCGTTCAGAGTTGGTCAGTCGACGGCTCAGCTAGCAGAGATGTACCTCAGGCAGATTGTCAGGCTTAATGGGGTGCCGGTCAGTATCACCTCGGACAGGGATTCAAGATTTACATCACACTTTTGGCGTAGCCTGCAAAAGAGTTTGGGGACTCACCTTCAGTTTAGCTTGGCTTATCACCCGCATACAGATGGCCAGTCAGAACGCACAATCCAGACTCTTGAAGATATGTTGAGATCTTGTACCCTCGACTTCGGTGGTTCGTGGGAAGATCACCTGCATATGGTAGAATTCTACTACAATAATAGTTTCCAGGCCAGTATTCAGATGGCTCCGTTCGAGGTACTGTATGGTAGGAAGTGTAGATCCCCGTTAGCCTGGGATGATGTTGCAGAGAGGCAGATGCTTGATCCAGAAATGATTAACCTAGACAGTTGAAGTGGTCAGAAGAATCAGAGATCGCCTTCGAGTGGCCCAAGATCGCCAGCGCCATTGGGCCGATGCTCATCGACGTCCCTTAGAGTTTGCTATCGACGACCATGTATTCCTTAGGATCTCGCCTAACCGCGACGTCATTCGCTTTGGCGTACGGGAAAAGCTTAGTCCTCGGTATATAGGGCCGTTCGATATCCTGGAGCGAGTAGGAGATGTATCCTATCGTCTCGCTCTTCCACCGTCGCTAAGAGAGGTACATGATGTATTCCATGTGTCCCAATTATGACGGTACATCCCGGACCCGAGCCATATCCTGGACCATTCGGAATTGGTTGTTGGTACCAACCTTTCGTATGAGGAGAGGCCCGTGTCTATATTGGACCGAAAAGAAAAGATACTCAAGAACAAGACTATTAGTTTAGTCCGTGTCGCTTGGGGTCATCACTCTCTAGGTGAGTCAACGTGGGAGCGTGAGGACGACATCCGATCGCGATATCCCGACTTGTTTGACTCGTAAGGTATAATGTCTTCCTTATTCCTTATGCTTTCCATCCCTTGCTTGTATACATGATTGTTTGATTGTTTGCTTAGTGTAGCTTATTTGTGGATAATATAGCTGGCTCTTACATCTCTAAGCATCTTGATTTAAATTCCGAGGACGAAATTTTTTTAAGGTGGGTAGAGTTATAACATCCATATTTCGGAATACGTATTTTAATTAGGTATATACGTATTTCGGACCTGTAATTTTATTTTCTTGGGTTTTGACCTGTAATTTTATTTTGGCTCGACTTGCGGATTTTAGTTTTCTCGTAAATTGGGTTTTGGACATGGCATGGTTTATTTTGTGGAGAAGAATTGGTTTGGTTTGGTTTAGTATGCATTGGACCACACTTAGCTAACCTCCACCCTCAACACAACATACCCTACCTCATTAAAACCCCACCTAACTTTCTCTCTCCTTATAACTTCCATTAATTTTTCTTCATCTTCTTCTTCCTTCCTCCACCAACACCATAGGCAAGTGCACCTTGCCACCAAATAAGCACCCCATTTTATTTGTCCATTAGCTAGATTAGGCCATGGTGACAACATTAGAACTTGGCATTTTGTGATTTGGAGCTTCCATTTTTCTAGATCTAAGTTTTAACCATTTTTGGATTTTCTTGGTTTTGATCTATTAAACTTAGATTTTTCCTTGTTTTGAGGCTTCCATGTGGAAGAGAATTCAATTTTTCACAAGTTAGAACTTTGAAAATCCAAATTTGGTTTTGTTTTGGCTAAGTTATAAAGATTAGAAATTGGAGTTCTTGGGAATTTTCTCTCGGTCTGATTGGAGAAGATGATCCTCGGCCAGCACTCTTTAGCGCATGGCCGAACTGCGCACCCTCCTCGGCCAGCGCTTTGTGCTGGGCTGACTTGCGCTGGCGCTCTTTAGCTCTAGCAACTTCCTTCCATTGGCGCGCTTGACCACAGCGTATCTCGCTTTCCAGCGCGCTTGACCCTAGCACAGTTTGTTCTCCAGTGCGCTTGACCTCAGCGCAACCCAATTCCTGCACAGCTCACATCCAGCGCAGCTCATTCCTTGCACGGCTTGGCTCCAGTGCAACCCAGTTCTAGCACAGCTCAACCCTGCGCAGCTTGCTCCCAGCGTAACCCGACCCAGCGCAAGCCGATCCTAGCGCAGTTCATTCCCTAGCGTAGTTCATTCCCCTGCGCAATCTGATTCCCGACGCAACCTATTTGCCCATGGTGATTGGTTTTATTTTCTTAGGCTTGGTTTCTCTTTTGTGGATTGGAGTTTTGAGATCTTGTTTCACACAACACGACTATTTTGACCTAACACGACCTGGCACGGTTTTTGGTGTTTTGCTTATTACTAGTACGGTTTTTGTGAATTTGTGATTTATGATCCTAGTACTTTCTGATCTTCTTGATAGTGACCCGATGGGGTGCGCTCTTAACTTGTGACCTGTAATCCAATTAATCTTTGCAACTGGATAACTTGATAGTAGCCCGTGGTGGCGCACTCTTGACTTGTAACTTGTAACCTGTAACTTGTAACATGACTTGACTTGATACTGTTGCGATGGCTAGCTCGACTCGTATAATCAATTCTGACTTCGTGGTTGTTCATTCTTGCTGCTTCGTACAATCCACTTGTCTTGTCTTGTCCTGCATCATGTCTAGGACGTGACTCCCTGGTTACCACGGTCAGGGATTCACACAGAATAAGGATTAGGCTAATGACTAGATCAAACTATAGTTCGTGGAGAATTTCCAGTCACAGGCGATCTCATTATCTGGGTGCTTTATTGGACTTGTAGCCTGCCGACGAGTAGGGCACATTTCCAGCACACTGTCATGTGTTGCACCATCTAAGTCACCTAAGGGTATATCGTCTCATGGGCGATGTACCCAACCATACTCTCAACCCACGGTAGGATAACTGGATAGTCTGCAGGGCTTGGGACTGGGAATTTCTCATTTGCATCTTATTAGTAATTAGGCTTGTGATAACCCTGGTTAGTTAAGTAGTAAGCCGTAGTATTTGCTTGGCCGCTTGTGAATGGATGGTGCCCAGCCTTGTCTAAGTCTCGTCTAGTCCCTGTACCTGGTACCCCTGTACATGATTGTTTTACTTATCTTTAACAATGAATGGGTAGAGACATAGTGCTATTCAGGCGAAGGGTTACAACCCCGGTCCTTGTTTGGTTTACGGGTTGTAACCTGGCTCCCGGAATGGTTCCACGTCCCTAGTCGTTTATTGTCCTGCTGTACTCTTTATTACTTGTACTTTTCTTCTATTTTCTTATGTTATGATATGCTAGCTTTTGTTCTTATTTCGTGGCGTCCTTTGTGGCGCTTGCTCTTTTTGGGGTTTGACCCAGCTGGTTTTGTGTGGCCAGATTTTGGAGCAGCACCCGAGGATCTATCGAACCTCCAGCCCAATGGTGGCGACTAGAAGGAACCCGGGCTACGAGTGGGTTTTCCATTTTGTTTCGCTCACTCCATTGTAAAATTATTCTTTTGAGGCGTTTAGCCAACGAGCACCTGTTAGCTTGATGCATATTTACTTACTGTCTGCCTACGGGCTGTAAACAAGATTAACAAATCCTAGGGTTTATCATGTATGACTTAACTCTTGCTAGTCCACGCATTTTGTATGACTAGCTTCATGATCAGCTAAATATGTAATATTTGGGACGCCTTTTATTGTATATTTGGTGGTCTAACATCTTGTAACTATATTACTTGCTTGAGATTGAGACAATAGGCTTGACTTTAAGAGACCGTTGGCTTGTAGTAAACCCTCATATCTAGACAGCCGTGACCCTATAGCGAGGTGGATTTCATTTCAATATACGTAGCTGGCTATGTTCGCCCCCACTCTCCAGTATTCTGGTTCTGGGGCGTCACAATATTTCTGGTGGGTATTCCACTGGGAAATTTTGATATGGACCTATTATCCATTTTATATTCAAGTTATTTGAATATAGATAATAAGTTGAACGAAGCTGCTAGTAGAGGTAATATGGGTAATAGCAGAGGATGTTCTATATCTGACTAGAGGTAATATGGACATGGAAAGATATATAACATTAGGTGGGAGTGGATAGTTCAGAGGTAATATGGACGTGATTATCCTTGATGAATGCTTTGCTCAGAGGTTATGTAGACATGGCAAAACATTTAATCATTCCACTGGAGAAATAATTATCGAAAAACAATTCAGAGGTAATAGGGACGTGACTTGTTTTTGTCAAACCGAGTTTGGACAGAGTCAAAAATGGGAATGATTCTACTGGGGAAATATTTTAGAGGACCTATTATCTAGGGCGTATTCAAGACTCTTGAAATACGGATAATAGTTAGATAATTTTTCGAATCATATAAACATCGTACTGTACATTTACATGACTGAACATATGTGAACATTACGTAAAAAGGTTACACATAGTATTTCTTCAGGAACTTGCCGTTGATAGGCATCATGAGCAAGTCACCATCGGGCTTGGTTAGTCGGTACGCACCGTTAGAATACACTGATTCTATGATGAAAGGACCTTCCCATTTGGGCTGGAATTTTCTTTTTGTTTTGTGCGTCATGACCATTGGTCTTCTCACTGCTAAGACTAGATCGCCGACTTGGAAGATTCTTTCCTTCACTTTTTTATTGAAGGCTCTGGAAAGGCGTACTTGGTATAGCTCGATGCGCTGCTGAGCTAACAAGTATTTTTTGTCTAGCATTTCGAGCTCCTAGAGTCGCAGACGGTAGCTTTCATCGGTAGTCTGCTCCCTAGCTACGGCTACTCGAAGAGAAGGAATCTATATTTCTAGGGGAAGAACTGCTTCGCTCCCATAAACCAGAGAGAATGGTGTACTGCCTACTGAAGTCCGGACCGTTGTACGATAGGCCCATAGACATTCGCCGAGCTTCTCATTCCAATCGCACTTGTTTGAAGATACGAACTTCTTGAGAAGTTTTATGATGGTTTTATTGAAGGCTTCTGCTAGCCCGTTAGCCGCTGGATTGTAGGCTGTAGAGGCTACGTTCTGGATTCGATTCCTATTGCAGAATTGATAGAATGCATGGCTTGCAAACTATGGACAATTATCATAGATGATCCTGCGAGGTAGTGTAGCTCCCCTTTCCGAAATTTTTTAGAATATTTTTATTATTTATTTGTTTTAAATGGTGATTTTTAAATCTGTTTTTATAAATAATTATTTAGTTAATTATTACGGTAGATGACC
The DNA here is from genome assembly GCA_029216955.1 of Iris pallida. Taxonomy (NCBI): domain Eukaryota; kingdom Viridiplantae; phylum Streptophyta; class Magnoliopsida; order Asparagales; family Iridaceae; genus Iris; species Iris pallida. The sequence continues at coordinate 5,989,928 of JANAVB010016196.1, read as the reverse complement.
TTACCCATAGTTGAGTTTTGAAATACAAGACAACTAGAAATCATGGTACGGGTAGTGCAGTAGCATGTTTTGACTAGTGTTTAGCCATGGTAGAGGAGTGCCAAGCCATCGGTGTGTCCTAACTAGGAAAACAAAGCCAAGTTATAACATGACCATTAGAAATAGTTTAATTAAATTATTATTAGATTTATTGACTTTGTAGAAACCAGTTATTCCATTTTTAGCCCGGACTGGATCCGAACTGAGCCCAAGCCCATGTAGGCATCCAGTGTACACATAGATTCCATGTAGACATATTTTTTTAGATGCAATGCCGATTATGGGATATTGTATTTCGTTATTGTTATTATTACTATTATTGTTTTATTATTATAACTATTGAGATTATTATTATATAATATTATTTTAGGATTATTGATTATATTTAAAATATTGTATTGCCTGTATAGAATTTGTGAAATAGTTATATATATAAATATGTATAAACACCAGGATATATAAATATTGTATATGCATGTGAATGTATATATAAATATTGTATATGTGTATTTATATATAAATATATATTATATATATGTATATGAGTGTATATATATTTATGTATATGTATATACATAGATATTGTATATGTGGGTATATATATATATAAATATTATATGTTTGTAAATATGTGTATATATGTATATATATATATATACATAAGTGATTGTATATATATAGATATATGTACGTATGGGTGTGTATATATATATGTAAATAAATACGGGTGTATATATGTATATGTGAATATACGTATACATATATGTGTATACATATATGAATATATATATATATATATATATATATATATATATATATATATATATAGAGTTATTAAAAGAAAAAGGAAAGAAGAGCAACAACAGGCCAGCCCAGCCTAGCCATGGGCCAGCAGCCCGAGCCTAGCTAAAGCTCAGCCCGAGCCCAGCTAGAGCTCAGCCCGAGCCCAGCAATGGAGCTAGGCTGACCTCCCCTGCGTTACACTGCAGGGCTACTTATATATTTGTATATATAAGAGAACCCGAACACCAAGTCCCCACAAGCTTGAGCCCATCCCAGGCCGACCCAGCGCGTAACAGAACATCCCGACTATTTATACATCTCTCGAGAAACAAAACCCTAATATCGAGTAACCCGACACCCACGCTACCACCACCTCTCCTTGGCGACGCACCCCCAGCCCCAGGCGCCAGCGCGCGCCCCTGGACCGCCGCGTATGGCCGCGCGGGTTGCCGGAAGCCGCACACGACATCAACAGCAATGGCAGCAACAGGGCATTCTTTGAGGTAGGTTTTCTCCATCCCTTCTCCATGAAATTTTGATTTATAAATTTCTATAAATAGCTGGGTTAATCCTCTATCAACGCCTTCAATTAGATTTGTTTAGTTTGCCTTAAATAAATTATAGGAATTCCTGAAACTTTAGGAAAAACTACCAAAAACAGAGTATTAGAACTGATTTTGGAATCCAACTTGGAAGGCCGTTGTTGAACCAACCAGTAGACGTTTTCAAAAACAAACAAAAGACAGTCCTAGACAACCTATAGGGCTCTGCAACCTAATTTACAGAACTCGATTTCATTGACTAAGCGTCGAGAAATCAGTTTCCAAACATCGACAAAAACCTATTTTTTAAAACAGTAGAAATATTGAAAATCACTCCGATACCACGTGCGTCCCGCCAAATCGGGCGACTTGGTCACGAACCGAAAGCATCGAATGGTGCGTAACGGCTTCGTGGTCGTGTGGGCTTTGACGGAATTCAAATTGGTCGCGTGTGCGCGACGAATTTGATGCGTATCCGTCGAAATTCACCATATCGGCCTCTGTAAAAATTTCCCAATTACTTTGTGCACGCTCTTCAGATCGAGACGAAACTTGCGCCAATAGGACCATGTCGTTTTTCTGGTCCTGTACGCCAAGTTTGGTCCGATTCTGAGACAGTTGATCAGATCGCCGTTTTACGGGCCCTACGGTCCGATTCAACGGGTGATTTTATGCACGGCCCGCCGAAATCTAACTTTGAACATACGGTTGCGTTCGTATTAGAAAACCGGACCTGTTGACATATAGTTTGACGACTTTAGAGACCATTGACTCTGGCACACTTTTCGGTGCAAAGCGGGTCTAACGGTGGATACTATTTTTGTCCGAAATTACCTTTTTGTCCTGTATCCAGAATTGGACTTAAGGACCGGCAATCCTAGCTAATTTGACTATTCTGAGAATGTTGGCAATATTTGTTTCAGCTTTCGGAGACAGTTGTGATGACTTGGACTTTATGGCTTATCAGATGATTATATAATTGTTGGATCTGCGTGCAACCTCCAGGCAAGTATACCTTGCCTTCCTCTACAGTTTTACTTACATGCATTTCCTTTCATTTTTTAGTCATTTAATTGTTTATGGACATGTGCTTTTCGTATTATATTCTTTTGAGTTGTTTTTATTGCATATAGCCGTGTTCATGATTGGTCTTGTGGTTCACACTTGGAGTTTCTCGTCAGTACCTTGCTTGAGTCGTGTCATAGAACGAGTGCGTGTAGTGAACTGCCATAGCCTTGATTTTCGTTTTACACAACCAAAGAGTCCACACTCGGGACGAGGGTTGTTTGGTGCACCAGAGAGTCCACACTCGGGACGAGGGTGTTTGCCGTGATCATTGGCACCAGAGAGTCCACACTCAGGACGAGGGTGTTTGTCGTGATCATTGGCACCAGAGAGTCCACGCTCGGGACGAGGGTTGACCAATTACACCAGAGAGTCCACACACGGGACGAGGGTGTCTTGCCGTGAGCTAACCAGAGAGTCCACACTTGGGACGAGGGTTAGTGCTTAGTTCAAACCCGTGCATCCACACTCGGGATGAGGGTTTGGTTCTTCCATTGATCTCGTGTATCGTTTATCCGGCAGTTCATTTACGCGTAGTTGTTCTAGTGTTCGTGTTCGTATTCGTGTTCGTGTTCGTGTTCGTGTTCGTAGTCATTTGTCGTGTTCCTGTTTTTCTTGTTTATCCTCTTGCGCATGATAAAACTGTTAGATAGGCATGTATATTATGTATCTTGCTATGTCCTCTGAGGATTTGATGATCTCTTCAGGTTTGTTATTGCATGGAGTTAGTTAGCAGCTCTAGATGGCGGATGATTATGACACTTGTGGGGTCCAGATGTTTACAACATTGCTTGTGAGATTCAGGTATCGATACCATATTTATTATCCAGCTCGTGCTTTCCTTTCATTATTATGATATATCCTATTTATTGATTCAGTTTATAGACTCATGTTATTTCTTGGAGTCTAATCGGACATGTATGCTATTGGGCTGCAGACCACGAGCGATAGTGTTCATTCATGTTTCGTTTTCTTATTGTGGATTGAGATATAGATTTGTTTGCCATGATTTGGCAGTATACCGTTGTCACGACCCACACCCGGTTTTCGGACGCAAGCTCGTGAGCAATCCAGCTACGTATCGAACGGACTCCAGCCCGACTCGAATACGTAAACGCTGTCAAGGCTATGGTATACTGCCAAAACATGGCAAACAAATCTATATCTCAATCCACAATAAGAATATACAACATGAATGAACACTATGGGTCGTGGTCTGCAGCCCACTAGCATATATGTCCGATATGACTCTAAAGAAAGTAATAAGAGTCTAAAGTGAATCAGGAAACATGATAAAGTAAGAAAGCACGAAAGGATAACAACGTAATAATGATACCTGAATCCCGCAAGAATCGTAAATCCTCCGCTATCCAGAACTACTAGCTAACTCCATACAACTACTAAACCTGAGGAGATCATCAGGTCCTCAGAGGACATAGCAAGATACATAATATACATGCCTATCTAACAGTTTTATCATGCGCAAGAAGACAAACAAGAAAGAACAAGAACAAGACAAATGACTATGAACACGAACATAAACACGAACACTATCACGAACACGAACACTAGAACAACTACGTATAAATGAACTGCCGGATGGACGATACACGAGATCAATGGAAGAACCAAACCCTCGTCCCGAGTGTGGACTCTCTGGTTTGAACTAAGCACTAACCCTCATCCCGAGTGTGGACTCTCTGGTTAGCTCACGGCAAGACACCCTCGTCCCGTGTGTGGACTCTCTGGTGTAATTGGTCAACCCTCGTCCCGAGTGTGGACTCTCTGGTGCCAATGATCACGACAAACACCCTTGTCCCGAGTGTGGACTCTCTGGTGCACCAAACAACCCTCGTCCCGAGTGTAGACTCTCTGGTTGTGTAAAATGGAAATCAAGGCTATGGCAGTTCACTACACTCACTCATTCTATGACACAAATCAAGCAAGATACTGACGAGAACTCCAAGGGTGAACCACAAGACCAAACATGAACACGGCTATATGCAATAAAATAACTCAAAAGAATAAAATACGAAAAGCACATGTCCATAAACAAACAAAACTGAGAAATGAAATAAGATGCATGTAAATAAAACTGTAGAGGGAGGCAAGGTATACTTGCCTGGTGGTTGCACGCAGATCCAACAAATATATAGTTGACTGGTAAGCTATACAGTCCAAGTCATCACAAATGTCTCCGAAAGCTAAAAAAGACAATGCCAACAGTCTCAGAATAGTCAAATTAGCTAGGATTGCCTGTCTTTAAGTCCAATTCTGGATACAGGGGTTAAAACGGTAATTTCGGGCCAAAACAGTGTCCGTCGTTGGACCCGTTTTGTACCGAAAAGCGTGCCAGGGTCAATGGTCTCTAAAGTCGTCAAACTATATATCTACGGATTCGTTTTGATGATACAAACCAAACGGTATGTCCAGTTTTGGATTCCGGTGGGCCGTGCACAAAATCGCCCGTTGAATCGGATCGTGGGGCCCGTAGAACGGCGATCCAATCAACTATCTCAGAATCGAACCAAACTTCGCATACGGGACCAGAAAAATGATACGGTCCTACTGGCGTAAATTTCGTCTCGATCTGACGAGTGTGCACAAAGTAATTAGGAAATTTATAAAGTAACCATTACGGTGAATTTCGACGGATACACATCAAATTCGTCGTGCACACTCGACCAATTTGAATTCTGCCAAAGCCCACATGACCACGAAGCCGTTACGCAACTTTCGATGCTTTCGGTTTGCGACCACGTCGCCCGAATTGGCGTGACGCACGTCGTATCGAAGATTTTTCTAGATTTTAAAGCAGGTTTTTGTCAAACTTCGGGATCCGATTTCTCGGCGCTTAGTCGATGAAATCGACTTCTGCGAAAAGGGTTATGGAGCCCTATATGTTGTCTATAACTGTGTTTAGGTGGAGTTTCTAAAAGGCTACTCGATCGATCGGAATCGATCGGCAAACATGGATGATTAGACTGTTAAACGTCCTGTTTTTGAACAGGTTTTGGTCGATCTTTAGATCGACTTTCTGGGAATCCTAGCAAGCGGCAATCAAAACTATTTGAAGGGAAATAATGTTGTATAGGTTAGGAACATACCCTAAAAGACAAATCGCAAAACCATTGCTCATGCGCGACGGAATGTCGCTGCGAACCTGCTCCCTGCGCGGCCTGTGCTGTTGCTATGGTTTCCCTGTTCGCGCGCGCTGTGTGGCCGGCCTCCATCCTGGTACGGCGGCGCACGGCCGTGGGGTGGTTCTCCCAGGTGGGGGTCGGCGCTGGTGATCATATGATTAGGGTTACATCTGTTTTCTCGATCTTGGCCACTGTTATATATTGGTATTTACTCTCGGTTTGGCTAAGAGTCTCAGGTTAGGCCTGTGTTGCTCAATGGTCTCAGGTTGCACTTGCTGAAAGCTGCTGCTGGCTTTGTATTGTTGGTCGAGCCTGGGCTTCGGATGGCCCATGAGTTTGGGTGCACGGTTAAAGGTTTGGGCTGAACTAGCTGCTATGCTTATTCTTATATATACATATTTACATATAAATATATATACGTATATGTTTATACATACATATTTACATATAAATGCTTACACATATTTACATATAAATACTTATACATATATGTATACACATACAAATATATTTATATATATACACGAACACACATATTCCTATATATTATACATATACACATATATATAATATATATGTATATACATACAAATATACATATAATATGCATTTATATATATATACACACAATTAATATATACCTATATTTATATATACACACACACACACACACACACACACACACACACACACACACACACACATATATATATATATATATATATATATATATATATATATATATATATATATATATATATATATATATATATATATATATATATTTTCACACATCCATATACATATATACCTCATATATTTATATACCAATAAATACTCAATTAACAAGTAATAATATCTAATAATAATAATATATTTATTTAATCACCACAGAATAATAACATACTAAAATAATTAAATGGTGGTTTGGTGAATCTATACTATTCACCTTTGTTTGGGTCCAGAAAATTGTACAAACATTGTAAAACAATATTTAATAATAAAATACCAGTTTTGTACAAATATTCAAATAGTTAAAATGTACCTCAATACCTAAAATAATTTAGGGAATATTTGTACACACATAAAATATGACTATATGGCCGTCCCTGGTCTCACTGCATGTCCACGTAGGCTTGGATTCGGTTCAGGCTTAGCTCGGGCTAAATCGACACAAACGGGTCTCCTACAAGTCAATAAATATAATAATAATTAATTAAACTTATTTATAATGGTCATGCTATAACTTGGCCTGGTTTTCCTAGTTAGGACACTCCTATGGCTCGGCATTCCCCTACCATGGCTAAACACTTGTCAAATCACACCACAGCACTATCTGTACCATGATTCCTAGTCGTCTGGTACTTCAAAACTCAACCATGGCTGAAATCATCTACCGTAGAAACTAACTAAATAATTATTTATAAAAAAAATTCTAAAATCACTATTTAAATCAAATAAATAATAAAAAATAATTTTAAAAATTTCGGGAAGGGATGCTACAAATCTACCCACCTTAAAAATAATTTCGTCCTCAAAATTCTAGTTCATAACTATTCTTAAAATTTTAAAGTCCACTATTACCTTAATCTCCTCAATTTAATTCCTCAAAAATATTTTATAGCCTTCTCTAGTCATTTCGTAACTACGAAACTTCGAGAACTTCTACCCACCTTTGGTCACACTATTCCTCAAAATACGGTCACTAAAGTCTTATGGTCTTCTAACTAGTTGCTAACAATTCTACCGGCGGATATCTAGGCATATGGCATCTATACTTCCTCATATCTATAAACAACCAACATTCAATAGTCAAGCAATATTATACTATAATTTAAGAATTTCTAATGAATCCTAGACAGCACGATCATTCGTCACCTCGGAATAGAAAGGGACGAGAATCAATGGTACAAGAAGGCAAGGGAGAATAATCAAGAACGAATACGAAGTTTCAAAGACGGTAGAGAATTTATAGGAGAATTTTCAAAGCAGTGTGGATTGAGATCCCTAAGGGTTTAGTCAAATTTGTAGGCTCGTACCAGTACAGTTACGTAACCGGTACGATATGCTCTAACCTGCATGGGCTACCAAAAAAACTTGTTACGACCCGCACCCGGTTTTCGGACGCAAACTCGTGAGCAAGCCAGCTAAATCGAATGGACTCCAGCCTGACTCAAATACGTAAACGTTGTCAAGGCTATGGTATACTGCCAAAACATGGCAAATAAATCTATATCTCAATCCACATTAAGAATATAAAACATGAATGAACACTATGGGTCGTGGTCTGCAGCCCACTAGCATATTTGTCCGATAAGACTCTAAAGAAAGTAATAAGAGTCTAAACTGAATCAGGAAACATGATAAAGTAAGAACGCACGAAAGGATAACAACGTAATAATGATACCTGAATCCCGCAAGAATCGTAAATCCTCTGCCATCCAGAACTACTAGCTAACTCCATGCAACTGCTAAACCTGAGGAGCGCATCAGGTCCTCAGAGGACATAGCAAGATACATAATATACATGCCTATCTAACAGTTTTATCATGCGCAAGAAGACAAACAAGAAAGAATAAGAACAAGATAAATGACTACGAACACAAACACAAACACGAACACTAATACGAACACAAACACAAACACGAACATGAACATGAACACGAACACTAGAACAACTACGTATAAATGAACTGCCGGATGAACGATACACGAGAACAATGGAAGAACCAAACCCTCGTCCCGAGTGTGGACTCTCTGGTTTGAACTAAGCACTAACCCTCGTCCCGAGTGTGGACTCTCTGGTTAGCTCACGGCAAGACACCCTCGTCCCATGTGTGGACTCTCTGGTGTAATTGGTCAACCCTCGTCCCGAGTGTGGACTCTCTAGTGCCAATGATCACGACAAACACCCTCGTCCCGAGTGTGGACTCTCTAGTGCACCAAACAACCCTCGTCCCGAGTGTGGACTCTCTGGTTATACAAAACAAAAATCAAGGCTATGGCAGTTCACTACACGCACGCATTCTATGACACAAATCAAGCAAGGTACTGACGAGAACTCCAAGGGTAAACCACAAGACCAAATATGAACACGGCTATATACAATGAAACAACTCAAAAGAATAAAATACGAAAAGCACATGTCCATAAACAATCAAACTGAGAAATAAAATACAATGCATGTAAATAAAATTGTAGAGGGAGGCAAGGTATACTTGCCTGGTGCTTGCACGCAGATCCAACAAATATATAGTCGACTGGTAAGCCATACAGTCCAAGTCATCACAACTGTCTCCGAAAGCTGAAACAGACAATGCCAACAGTCTCAGAATAGTCAAATTAGCTACAATTACCTGTCCTTAAGTCCAATTCTGGACACAGGGGCAAAACGGCAATTTTGGGCCAAAACGGTATCCACCGTTGGACCCGCTTTGCACTGAAAAGCATGCAAGAGTCAATGGCCTCTAAAGTTGTCAAACTATATGTCTACGGATTCGTTTTGATGATACGAATCCAACGGTATGTCCAGTTTTGGATTCCGGTGGGTCGTGCACAAAATTGCCCGTTGAATCGGATCGTGGGGCCCGCAGAACGACGATCCAATCAACTGTCTCAGAATCAGACCAAACTTGGCATACAGGACCAAAAAAATAATACGGTCTTGCTGGCATAAGTTTCGTCTTGATTTGACGAGTGTGCACAAAGTAATTAGGAAATTTGTAAAGTGACCGATACGATAAATTTTGACGGATACGCATCAAATTCGTCGTGCACACGCAACCAATTTGAATTCCGCCAAAGCCCATATGACCACGAAGCCGTTACGCACCACGTCGCCCGGATTGGCGGGACGCACGTCGTATCGAAGATTTTTCTAGATTTTAAAACAGGCTTTTGTCAAACTTCGGGATCCGATTTCTCGGCACGTATTCGATGAAATCGACTTCTGCGGAAAGGGTTATGGAGCCCTATATGTTGTCTATTACCGTGTTCAGGTGGAATTTCTAAAAAGCTACTGGATCGATCGGAATCGATCGACAAACATGGACGATTGGACTGTTAAACGTCCTATTTTTTAACAGGTTTTGGTCGATCTTTGGATCGACTTTCTGGGAATCCTAGCAAGCGGCAATCAAAACTATTTGAAGGGAAATAATGTCGTATAGGTTAGAAACATACCCTAAAGGACAAATCGCAAAACAATTGCTCGTGCGCGACGGAATATCGCTGCGAACCTGCTCCCCGTACGGCCTGTGCTGTTGCTGTGGGTTCCCTGTTCGCACGCGCTGTGTGGCCGGCCTCCGGCCTGGTGCGACGGCGCATGGCCGTAGGGTGGTTTGCCCAGGTAAGGTCGGCGCTGGTGATCATATGATTAGGGTTACATCTGTTTTTCTCGATCTTGGCCACTGTTATTATTGTATTTACTCTCGATTTGGCTGAGAGTCTCGGGTTAGGCCTGATTGTTCAATGGTCTCGGGTTGCACTGGCTGAAAGCTGCTGCTGGAAATGTATTGCTGGCCGGGCCTGGGCTTGGATGGCCCATGAGTTTGGGTGCACGGTTAAAGGTTGGGCTGAACTAGCTGCTATGCTTATTCTTATATATACATATTTACAAATAAATATATATACGTATAGTTTATACATACATATTACATATAATACTTATACATATAAATACTTATACATATATGTATATACATACAAATATATTTATAATATACACAAACACACATATTCCTAATTTATACTACATATATATATATATAATATATATATTATATATTATATATATATTCTATATATATATATATTATATAGATATATATCTATAATATATATATAAATATATATATAGAAATTATATATATAAATATATATATATATAGATAATATAATATAGATTATATATATATAATATATTATATTATATATATAAAATATATATTATATATATATATATATATATTATATATATATATATATATATATATTACTAATATTATATTATATAATATAAATATATATATATATATAATATATATATTATATATATATAATATATATATATTATATATATATATAATATATAAAAATATATATATATATATATATATAAAAGAATATTTTATATATAATATATATATATATATATATATATATATATATATTATATATATATATATTATATATAATATATATTTTTTTTTATATATACATATATATATATATATCAATAACATATATATACATTTATATATATATACAACAATTAATATATACCTATATATATATATATTATATATATATATATATATATAATATATTATATATATATATAATAATATATATATATATATATATACACACACACATCCATATACATATATACCTTATCTATTATATACCAATAAATACTCAATTAACAAGTAATAATATCTAATAGCAATATATATTTATTTAATCACCACAGAATAATAACATAATCTAAAATAATTAAATGGGGTTTTGGTGAATCTATACTATCACCTTTGTTTGGGTCCAAAAAATTGTACAAATATTGTAAAACATATTTAATAATAAAATACCAGTTTTGTACAATATTCAAATAGTTAAAATGTACCTCAATACGTAAAATAATTTAGGGAATATTTTACCCCATAAAATATGACTACATGGTCGTCCCTAGTCTCACTGCATGCCCACATAGGCTTGGATTCGGTTTAGGCTCAGCTCGGGCTAAATCGACACAAACGGGTCTCCTACAGTTAATAAATAATAATAATTAATTAAACTTATTTATAATGGTCATGCTATAACTTGGCCTGGTTTTCGTAGTTAGGACACTCCTATGGCTCGGCATTCCTCTACTATGGCTAAACACTAGTAAAAGCACGCCACAGCACTATCCGTACCATGATTCCTAGTCGTCTGGTACTTCAAAACTCAACCATGGCTAAAATTATCTGCCGTAAAAACTAACTAAATAATTATTTATAAAAAATTCTAAAATTACTATTTAAATCAAATAAATAATAAAAAAATTTCAAAAATTTTGAGAAGGGAGGCTACAACCATAGCCTTGACAGCGTTTACGTATTCGAGTCGGGCTGGAGTCCGCTTGATGCGTAGCTGGCTTGCTCACGTGCTCGCGTCCGAAAAGTGGGTGCGAGTCGTAACAGGTAGGCCGAAGCGGTAGATGACGTAATGTTTGATGAAACTGATCACGTTTGACGCCTTCACTTTGGTGAGCGGTATAGCTTCCGCCCATTTGGAGAAGTAATCGGTTATGGCTAGGATGAACCGATGTTCTTTGGATGATGGCGGACTGATTGTTCCTATGACGTCCATGCCCCAGGCTTCAAACGGCCAAGATGCTGTCGTCGGGTGTAGAAACTCCGAAGGTTGATGAATGAAATCGGCGTAGAACTGACAAGCTCTATACTTTTTTGTATATTCAACAGTATCTGCTATCATTGTGGGCCAGTAATAACCCATTCGTTTGAGGCGATCTTGTAATTTGGGGCCTGGTTGATGTGCACCACAAACTCCATCGTGAGCCTCCCGGAGTGCATGTTTGGCTTCCGTGTCTGATAAGCATCGTAACAGTAGCTCATTGTAAGAGCGTCGGTACAGCATCTTGGTAGCTGTATCATAGTAAAATCTGAGGGATCACCTTTGGATAGACACTGCTTTCTTCGGGTCCTTGGAGAGGATTCTATAGACGGTGTAGTCTATGAAAGGAAATATCTAGTCTTTAGCATCGACGTTTGTTTTCGTTGTGTAACTGTGATGAATATGTAAGGCATTTTTCACACAGAATAGTTCTCGACCAGACACTATGATCGATTGCTGAGTATTGGTTGGGACGGTCAAGGAAGCAGCGGGACCGGCTAGAGCATCTGCTTCTATATTCTGTAGTCGAGGTACATTCTCGATGAAGAATCCAGCAAAAATAGATGCCAACTCGATTGTTACTTTGTAGTAGGGGGTGAGGTCTTCGTGACAAACTTCATAATCCCCTCGAACCTGACTAACTATTAGCTTGGAGTCGCCGTAAGCTTCTAGATAGTCAACTCCCAGTTGCTTTGCCAGTTGTAGGCCGATTAATAGGGCATTATATTCGGCCATGTTGTTGGTGCATGGTTCCACGAGAGAATATGCAAGATGTATCACCAGATGATCAGGTGACACGAGCACGACACCTACTCCAGCCACAATATTTTCTTTGGGTCCTGTTCTTGATGCACCGTCAAAGAACATTCACCAAATGGGTATTTCTTCAGTTGCAGTGTTAGACTCCACTACTTTATCAGGGATTTTGTCGTAGAGTTTGGATGATTCTGGCACCACATGAGCTGCTAGGAAATCAGCTAATGCTTGGCCTTTTACTTCCTTCTGAGGAACGAAGAGCATAATATATAGAGTCAACATCATTGCCTATGTAGCTAAACGGGAATTAAGAGAGCCTGGTTTAGTCATGAGTATTCTGAGAGGGTTAACTTTAGATATAATGTGGATAGTCTGCCCAGACACATTGTGGCGTGTCTTCTGGATGGAAATACTAGTGCAAGGCATTCCTTCTCCACCGGTGTGTATCTGTGTTAGGCACCCACCATTGTGCTACTGAGGTAGTAGATTGCCTGTTCATGGCCGCCTTCATTCTTCTGAGCTAATAGGGCGCCAAGAGAATGGTCCATAGCACGGACATATAGTAAGAAGGGCTTCTCCATTATTGAAGCTACCAATACTTGAGGGCTTGTAAGATATGCCTTGATGCCGTCGAACGCGCGTTGATATTGTTCAGTCCAGACAAAAGATACGCCTTTCTTTATGAGCTGAGTGAATGGTTGACACCTTCCAGAGAGGTTCAAAATGAATCGTCTGATGTAGGCTAGCCTTCCTTGTAGTTCTTGTAGCTCTTTGAGGTTTCTTGGAGGATGCATATCGAGGATAGCCTTCACTTTCTCTGGGTCCAGATGTATACCCTTTGAAGTGATGACGAAACCAAGGAACTTTCCGCTGGAGACTTCCAGAAAAGACTTGGTTGGATTCATCTTGAGTTGGTGTGCACGCATTAATTCGAACACCGTCCTCAAGTCTTGGAGGTGGTTGCCCTTGAGACGACTTTTAACTGCGATATCGTCTATGTAGCACTCTACAGTTTTGCATAAATGATCGTAAAAAATTGTGTTCATGGCTCGCTGGTATGTCGCCCCTGCATTCTTCAATCCGAAGGGCATCACCATATAGCAGTATACCCCCAACGGTGTTCGAAAAGATGTGTGCTTCTCGTCCTCGGGGAACGTCTTGATCTAGTTGTAGCCTAAGAACCCATCCATGAAGGACATCCGCTCGAAGCCGCAAGTATTATCGATCATTACGTCGGTGATCGGTAGATGGAACTCGTCCTTCGGGCATGCAAAGTTCAAATCACGGTAATCAATACAGACTCGAACTTTACCATTCTTTTTCATGACTGGAACGATGTTGGCAACCCAGTCTGGGTGTTGTTCTTCGTGAATGAATCCACTGGGAATGAGCTTCTTGACTTCATTCTCGATGGCCTCCATGACGTCTGGTCGGAATCGCGTTGTTGCTGCTTCACTGGCTTAGCTTTAGACGAAATATTCAGGTAATGCATGGAGACTTTAGGGTCTAAGCCTAGCATGTCTTCATAGCTCCATGTGAAGACGTCCATGTATTCTCTTATAAGTTGTATAAGAGATTGGCGTTCATCGCCAGATAGACTTTTGCTGATGAAGATTGGTTTAAAAGATGATTCATCTCCTAAATTGACTTGGATGACTTCGTCTTCGGTAGGTGGTTCACGTTGTTCGAAGCACAGCTCCTACCTAGTGTCCATCTCTTGAGCCCATTATTCGAGCTCGATTGATTGGACATCGTCTGCAATTTGGTCAACGAAAACCATGTTGACAGACAGAGTTGTCTTGAACATGTTGCCAATGCTGGAGTCTGAGTCCCAAAGGGAGGAATCAAAAGAATAAGAACAATAATCTGCTTCATCATCTGATCTCTCGGGAGTTGTTGAAGGAGTGATATAACCTAAACCAACACTGCTTCGTTGATAGTAGTTCTCGGGTTTGCCGGGTGGAGCAAAGTGTCGTAGTGGAAACCGTCGTCCCTGGCCGTAATTTATCCCCTGGTTGCTTTTGATATTGTATCCCATGTTCTGGATGATATTCTTTGTCTGCCAACTATATCGAAAAAGTTGTATTTTCTCAGAGTCATAGTTAGCTTCCGTGTTGTGCTTGGGAGAAGCAGAGTCTGGAACAAACTTTCTCTCGCCAATTATACGACCAAAGATGATGAGTTCTTCATCCTTCTTTCTAGCTGGAATGATGAAGTAGTGGATGTCTTCTGGGTAAACTTTTTCCCGTAGGTGAGGCATCGTGATCGGCATGCAGAGGTGTGGTCCTATGCCGTGCTCTAGAGCGTATATCGTATCTATATAGTGGTTTACAGATTGATAGACATCAGAGTAATTCAAAGATAAACCTTTACTAAGGAAATACTCAAGTTCTTCGTCAGGGATAACATCATCTGCTGAAGGTACATTATTATGAGTATTGATATACTCATGGAGAGGATCATCATCTGGAAGAGGATCCACAGTCTTGGCCGAGTTCACCACGTAGGATAATTCTTCATGATTGGGTGGATGGGCATCAGTAGGTTCCTCCTGGGGTGTCTTGCTGAGAGTGATGGTCAATGGTTTGACCTTGTCAGGGTTTTTCTTTTTCACGCAGATTGTGAGAGGCTTCAGAGTACTTTTTGGAGTGGTACGTCCTTTGACTCGGATAATCAGGGGACCATCATTGGAGGATGAACTTGCTTCAGCTTCATTGTCAGCTTCGTTTCCATCATCCTTAGGGGGCTAAGATTGGTAAAGTACCAAATCTCTATAGTAGGCTTCGATGCCCTTAAAAGGATCGACATCGGCAAACTCCGTCTTCACGACACCGTCACTGTTGACATATTTGAAGCACTGGTGAATTATGGAAGGAACGATCATGTTCTCATGTATCCATGGACGTCCCAACAAGACGTTGTAGGATACATTGGCATCGATCACATAGCAAGAAACCTCCGTTCGGAGATCACCGATCTGGCACTTGAGACGGATCTTTCCAGTGGGTGGCTTCGACCAATATTAAAAGTTATGATAGTTGTGTTGGTTGCAGATAGCTTATGCAGAGGGATTCCCATAATTTGAAGCAAACTTTTAGGAATGATGCTGAGGGAGGATCCTGGATCGATGTGCATGCGGTCCACCTTGATCGCCCCGATATATCCTGTATAGTGCAGGGGTCTATCATGACGATTATTTTTAAGTAGCATGTCCTCCTGTGAAAAGATGATATTGGGCACTACTTCCATAGTACTGTGGCAGTGGGGACAGGAGACATGATCTTCAGCGGGGGCTTTGACTTCAGCGAGATAAGAGTCGGCATATAGTAAAGCCTCACTTAAGGCCTTCCGCGTTTCTTTGGAGAGTTGCAACAGATCGAACAGAGACAACCTGGCAGGTGTATTGGCTAGCTGTGACAGTATGTCAAAGTTGTAGGGCCGATCCATGTCTTCGAGAATTGGCGCCTTCAGAGGACTTGTCAAACCGCGTCTCCTACTGCTTGTCTTTGTCCGAAGTTGGAGGCTTAGACGGGCTGGATTCTGAGCTTGTGGGGGCAACAGGAGTTTGAAGAGGTACTGCTTCTTCTTGTGCGGGGTCGTATGTCCGAATATAAGTCTTCCCCGATCGCTTCTCGCCAGATAGAACCTCGTAGATGGGAGAGGATACCATATGGCATGACTTGTATTTCTTGACCCTTTTTGCTTTGGGAGGTACCACTCCCTGCGTCACTTCTTGCACAAGGTCCGGATGGACCCACATGATCTCACCACGTTCAGTCGTGAGTGGCACCAAGGTAGAGTTGCGAGCTGGCAGTAGGTTGACGACTTCCATTATTTCCTTAGGAATCGGGACCATGTTGTCTGGGACTTCTGTGGGAGGAAAGTCACCAAACTGAAGAGAGATCATGTTAGAAGATATGACCTTGTCTTCAGCTTCGAGGTTGATCACTTGACTGTCGATAAGCTATTATATCTTCTTTTTCAGGACGATACAGTCCTTGGTGGAATGATGCACGTACTGATGATAGAGACAGTACTTGGGATCATTGAGCTGGCTCGCCTCTGCAGGACATCGTGGTGGAGGCAATGTCAGCTTATTACCCTTTATCAATGTATGAAAGATGGTAATGACATCGTCTTCGTCAAAGGAGAAAGTCTCCTTAGGCTTGTCGGAAGTGCCCTGAGAATTGGAAGCTCCTTTGGATGTGTCGACCTTCAAGACTTCTTTTCCTTTACCCCCACGAACAAGGATAGTTTGAGGATGCTTGCCCTTGTCTTCGAATTTGGGTGTTTTCAACCCCAGTAGTTCCATGTTAGGAATGTCATTTTCAGCAGCATCAGCGGCCCCAATAAAAGTGGGCTATGTATCATATTTCTGTATACCCAGACAAAACTTTACCGTAGGAAGGAAGTTATGTCGACAAGTATCCATAAGTTCTGAGTCTGGTATACCGAAGGGCATCTTTAGTGCCAGCCGCCTGAAGCATTCGATGAAGGCAATGACAGACTCAGTACTCCTTTGCTTGGTCTCGATGAGGGTGTACATACTAACATGCATGCCACTCTCATAAAACCTGTTGAGGAACAACCTCACCAATTCTTTAAATGAATTGATACATCCGTCAGGCAGACTGCAGAACCATTCGAAAGCTACCCCTGCAAGGTGCTAATAAACAGGTTCGACAAGAACGGATCGTCTCTGGGTAAGTATAGAGTCTGCGTGTTGAAGTATATCATGTGTTGACGAGGAGAAGTAAACCCGTCAAATGAATTCAGCGTTAGCGGCTTATAGTTAGGAGGGCAAGTAGCATTCTCCCACTCAGGGGGATACGGTTGGATATTCCTATCTTTGAAGCTCATCTTTGTGTGATATGGTGTCGAGACGGGTGACCAGGTAATCAATTGCATCATGTTGATTGAGCAGGTGTTGGGAAACGGCTGCTGAACGGTTGTCAGGCTCGTTGGCGAAGGACCACCCCCAGCATTTGCAAGATTTGGAGGAGGCGTAATGGAATGATACTACTTTGTAGTGAAGGAGGGTTGTTGCTATGAGCTGGACTAGCGTGAGCCGAGACATTTTGTTGAGGTGGAGGAACAGCCCCAGCAGTTTGAACCGCCATGATACTGGTAAGCATATCAGTGATGTTGGCGAATGCTGTTCAAGACCCTCTAGACATTTACTGGTCTGATCATTGGCTTTTCAGGTCTTTATCCGTCCTCCATGTTGTAGATAGCATGCGAGGATGAACAGAGAAACAGTACAACTGGTGCTGATACTGACTGTCTCTGAGTGGCCAAGTCCTTCATCTTCAGGTAGAGAGGATAGTCGCTATCAGATTCGGAGGGATCATCGTCCTCTCGAAGGCTACTCCCAGTGAAGGTCATCCGCTTTAGACTCTGAGGGAGCTTGGGAGTCTTCGTCGTCCATACGGAATCTTGCTTTTGACCAAGTACCTATATAGACTCCTTCAGATGTGACCGCCTCTGGCCATTGTTGGTAGACTTCTTCTTCTTTTTCTTCTCGCGGAACTGAGAGAGAAAGTTGGGTTCGTGGTCCACCATCTTTGATTAGGGCTTCCGTAAAGGAGACCCCGTGAAGCCATGTTGGATGAAACACAGTGGCTTTTCATCATCAGAGAAATGCAGCCGTCGAAACACAGACTTTCTCTAAGGCACTCTTGTTGCTTTGGAGCAGCAACAGTTGATAACAATACTGGTGCACGGATGTGTACTATGAATTGTTATGTCCTCCCTCGCCTTACGCTTATGATTTATCATGTCACACAAGTCAGCGGAAGGGAGTTTTGCCTTACAACCTATGTTGCATGCATCGCCGAGCTTTACATACGGGTTCGTAAAGAGAGTTGGCGCATCCAGACTTAGTTCACGTACAGGGGCAACCCCCACACCTAGGTTCTGTGATGTCCTTGAAGACAGTCCGTGCTATACGCGTTGGGGCCTGTCTTTTTGCTGTGGGTGCATAGGCCTTGGAGACTGGCCTTGGCGCATGCTTCTTGACAGCATATCTGAGCCTCCTTGATGTGGGCGCATAGTATGGATCCAGATCCTGAGCGCATAGCCTTGGGCGCATGACCCTGGATGTCCAGTCTGTTGAAGATAGAAGCATTCTGGTTGGGGTTATGCGCCCAAACATCCCCTTGGACGCATGGCTTTGGGCGTATGCTTGGTGGAGTAGCGTTATTTTCTTCCAGTTTCGCCTCCTTCGTTTGAGCCTCGTTGGATTTGCCCAGAGTGTCGCACACCTCGATTCTTGGCATCGTAGTATTTTCCTTTGCCAAGTCTTGAGCGTCGAACACTCTGTTGTTGGTTATGCAGGAAAGAAGTCACTGGGATAGTAGAGCCCAAAATGGTGAGCCTTCTCCATTTGGGGAACTTCTGTGGCAGAGTCATGCACCCATGTGAAAGAGTCCTCTAGTTGCATATCTGCTATGATACTAGCAGGATATGCACAGCGAGCCTTCGGAAGCCAAGTCTTGCAACTTGTTTGGTTTCACTGATTTTGAAGAGTAGAGCCATCCCTCGAGATCATCTCTTCGAACGCCTGTTGATCGAACTTTGCGATCAGCATCTTCTGAGTGCTCCCCACTTTGTCGGTATCGGATTGCGTCACCACCTTCTCGTCAGAGGGAAAAGGTTTCCACAGAAGAGTCGCCATTTTTGGGACACACACAAAAAGAAGAAAAATGCTGTCTTTTTTATTGGCGCAAGGCACCACAAATTGAGTCCGCCTGAGAGATCCTG
The DNA here is from genome assembly GCA_029216955.1 of Iris pallida. NCBI lineage: Eukaryota > Viridiplantae > Streptophyta > Magnoliopsida > Asparagales > Iridaceae > Iris > Iris pallida. The sequence goes on along the minus strand of JANAVB010016196.1, from coordinate 5,970,442 downwards.
CGCTGAGGATCCCCGAGTACAAAAAAAATTCTGGGGAATGGGACGATGGAGATCGAGCGACAGTTGCTCCTTTACTCCGTTGACACTCCGATTACAAAAGTGGAAGAAAACCTAAAAAAATTGCTAACTCTCGGCTCGCTGGCAAGAAGTGCTGCAATTTGGCTCTTGAAAATGCTCTCCATTCTGTGTTTTGAAGAGGGATGAGGCCCCTTTTTATAGTCGTTTTGAGCTGGAATGATGTTATGCGCCCACATGAGAAAAACATATTGATTTTCATGTGGGCTCCTAGTCCTGCCTTGGGGCATAGGGTGTAGGCGCATGCAGGTTGAGATCGTGGGTTGGTCGTGGTGTTGACGTGGCCGCATGCTTCGGTGCACGATTGCTCGTGGAGACTGACATGGCCGTGCGCTTCGGTACGTTTTGACCATGGCTTTGACCGAGTCAGGCTTAGGCGCATAGCCCTGTTTCACGCTATGCGCCCTCCTTTACAGAGGGTGGCTTGGGCGCATAGAGCTTCATAGACTTGGACACGTAGAGCTTCGCAGGATGATGGGCGCATAGGAGCTTCACAGGGTGACTTGAGCACATAGAAGCTTCACTTGGGTGCATATGTCCTCTTTTGGCTTGGGCGCATAAGGCCTTATTTGCTAAAATTTTCATGCTTCTACAATCCTCCCTCTTCACATTCACCTGATGGTAGCCTGACCTCAGATCAATTTCAGAAAATACCCTCGCTCCACTCAAGTGATCGAAGAGATCATCGATCTCGGCAGCGGGTACTTGTTCTTGATCATAAGGTTGAGTGCCCTGTTAGTACACATCCGTACCGACCCGTCCTTCTACGGCACAAAAAGCACCGATGCACCCCATGGTAAAAAACTTAATCGGATGAAGCCCTTATCATTCAACTCCCATCTGTTTCTTCAACTCTACCAATTTGCTGTTGTTCACCCTATAGATGTGCTAGGATATCGGCTCTATGTCGGGCACTAAGTCTATATAGAACTCAACATCTCTGTCCGGTGGTAGTCCTGGAAAATCCTCCGAAAACATCCATGAACTCTGCTATCAATGGATGTGGCACTGTCTGCTCCTCCACTAAAACTTTGCAGAAGTCTCCGCTGCTCTGCTCCGTCTGTCGTCTAGCAAACTCGAACTCTGACTCTCCTGTGGACGAAAAAACTCTCTCACTGTGATAATCTATGCTGGTATGATGTCTGCTCAACCAATCCATACTGAGTATGATATCGTAGTTCGGTAATGGCATTACGAGCAAACTCGCATCCAACTCTCGGCCTCCCAAAACTACTCTCCGATCCTTACAAATATCACTAACGAGGATGATGCCACCCCAGTCATAATCTTGCAAGTTCTAGGCAACGATTCGAAAGATAAATGGTGGCTAATAGAAAAGATACAGACACAAAGCTATGGAAGCACCAGAATCGAACAATACAAACTGGAATGGAGTCGAAAAGAACAGAACCTGTAATCAGCTCTCCAATAGCCTCTGCATCCTCAGCTGCCATGGCGAAAGCTCGCCCCTGCTGTCCTTTCCTGGCCTGCTGCTGGTGCTGGATGAACCTTTGCTGCTGTGTCTACAACGGTGGTCCCTTCTGCTGCCCTACCTGAGCCTTGGCTCCTGTTCCCTGTACTGTACGTCCAAAAGCCTGGGGACACTCCCTCAGTTAGTGCTCCGCTGAACCGCAGAGTAGGCACTTGCCTAGCCTCTTTCTGTAATCATTCCATCCATGCCCCGACTTCTTACAGAAAGTATAACTGGTGGTCTGTTGGTGCCGGGGTGCCTGCTGCTTCTGTACCTGCTAAAAAGGTGCACGACCCTATCCCTGAAGCTACTACTGGAATGGCCTCTGCTGGTGTGCTGCTGAAAGTGGGGCCTCTTGGCCGGACCTCTATTAGTACTGGCTTCATGCAAATCACGACCTCTCTTCAGCTTCAGTCCTAGGTCGTCCTCTGCTGCCATAGCTCCTACTAGGATCTCCACAAAAGTAGCATCCCGGTCACTCTTGGTCAAGGACCTGACCTCCCTGATTAAGCCCATACGGAACTTTTCGCCTTTGTCTTCTCGCTCAGATCCTCCATAAATCTGCTCAGTCGGAGAACTCTCCAGAATACTCCTGGACTGTTTGGTTCCCCTGAACCAGACTCTCAAACTGCTGCTCCAAGCCTCCCAGTGCTATGTCCGGAAAGAACTTCTCCTTGAAGAGCTTCTTGAAAGCTCCCCATGTCTACCCCTCTGTTCCCACTCTGGTGTCTGTCTAGTACCATGTGCGGGCAAGGTCCTGTATCTGGCTGCCCGCTGCCTCTATCTGTATCCCGGATGGTATCTGTGCCAGTCGAAAGATCTCCTCGATATGCTTGATCCAGTCGTCGGCAAAAAAATCCTCTCGGTACATCAAAAATCTCTCAGACGCATCTTCTGAAAATCCTGGATGCCCGACGTCCACGGCTGATACTGCTGAACCTGCCCTTCCTGCGGCTGTCGTCACTATCTCCACTATCGTCCTGACCAGCTGGTGGGCATCGTCTATGCCCTGTCGGAAGTCAGTAGTCTGGCACTGCTGCTAGTGCTGCTGTGCCTCCATCATCTGCTGGAAGAAGGTAAGAGGTGTACAACGTCAACCGATCCTGAAGGTGGCTGATGCTGCTGTAACACATCTGGAATAACCAGGGTTGGCCTCGAACAGGTGGAGGTGCACCCCCGAATGCTGCAGAAACCGTGACATGAGTAGGTACCAGGGGAGCTACTGTCTCAGGTCCCTGCTGAACTAGGCGAGAGGTGGCAGACCTCTTCGAAGTACCTTCCGTACTGGGGCGACACGATTGTGTCTCAATCACCATCCTGGAGATAGATCAACAAGGAAATCAATACTGAAAAGGAAATAATAATCAAAGTAGGACAATTTATTTCAAAGGAAGCAATTAACAACAAGAATTTAGATGGCAGGAATTTAGATAAGAGTTTTTTCCTAAATGTGATTGAGTACCTCAAAACTATATCCTATATCCTACTGCAGGCTGTAGTGATACTGTAGTTGGGGTACCACTACGAACTGAGACATAACTCCGAACTCTAGACCTGCATGGGCTACCATTAAAAATGTCTCACGACCCGCACCTAGTGTAAGGGCACGAAAAGTGGGTACGTCCAGCCTACACCGTAGTATCGGTAGAAAGCTGTCCTAGGTCACATACATCTAACACAGTATAATGTAACTGCACAAGATATACTCTCCAAACAGAGTTTGGAGAACAATACAGAAGGTACATCTCAATCACAATTCTAAGGTAGAAGTAGTACGATACGATAGATATGAAATCTCAAATAGAGAACATACAAACAAAGAAAAATAAGTCTAAGTGTCTATACGACACATATCTCAACATCCAGAAATATAATACA
>JANAVB010016196.1:5954518-5962018 GCA_029216955.1 Iris pallida | reverse complement strand
GCACATGAATAAGCTACGGAGTTACACTTGAATACCTACTGGGATAATAATTCACATAACCACTTCTACTCACCCCTGCCCCAATCAATACACAAGGATCCATTCAAGTTACGTTATTGCACATGAATAACAACTAATTTGCACATGAAGCTCATGAAAATATGAGTACACATGAATGGTTTATACATGAAGCTCATAGCATGAGAGTACATGAAAGCACATGAGTGTACATGAATAAACACGAGTACAAAGAGCACATGATGCACATGATAAAGTACATGAACATGAAGTAACCCATGCACCCACTTGGGGATAACATCTCATAAAAAGATCCATATAGTACAAATCCGTGATAATATCATGGCAGCATCAAGTAAAGTAATCTAGAGCAATAATATAAGTCCTAGTAAGTATGAAACTGTAGAAGCATGGAAAAGAACAGGAAAGTCCATGCGGCTCAAAACAGGGGGAGTCTCATTCGGCTCAAGAGTCTCTTAGAGCTTCATGCGGCTCAAAAGTCCCTTAGAGCTTATGCGGCTCAAAATCCTTTAGAGCTTCATGCGGCTCAAAAGACCCTTAGAACTTCATGCGGCTCGAAAGTACCTGATAACTCCATGCGGCTCGAGAAAAGCCATGGTCCTATGTGGTTCGAAAATAGGCCTCTACAGCTGGCCATAATCTGTGCAGCTGGCTCATTAAATGCTCTAACACAAAAGATTGACAGCTCTGATATAAAGATAAAATGATGACTCTGACATAATGACATGCTCCTAGAGAGACGAGAAAAATCTTTTCAGTTGGCACGATCCACCAATTCCAAAGCTCTTTATACGGATCATTTAAAGGAGCTTATGCGGCTCTGATTTGATGGAGCTTTATGCGGCTCAGTTTTAACGAAGTTCATGCGGCTCTGTTCTGATGGGTCCTCATGCGGCTCTGTCCCAATAGGACTTCATGCGGCCCAGTTTACAAGGGGCTTATGCGGCTCTGTCCTAATGGGACTTCATGCGGCCCAGTTTACAAGGGGCTTATGCTGTTCTGTTCAATGGGACTTCATACGGCCCAGTTTACAAAGAGGCTTATGCGGTTCTGTTCGATAGGACTTCATGCGGCTCAGTTCATCAGGATCTCATACGTTCTGTTCAGTGGGACTTCTTGCGGTCCAGTTTACAAGGGCTTATGCGTTTTGTTCAATAGGACTTCGTACGGACATTTTACCAGGAGCTCATGCGGCTCAGTCATGCGGCTCGTCACAAAAATAGTTGGGACACGTGGCAGGAGTTGATCAAATCTCAACAATTCAGATTTATTGCAATCAACGTAACAGTCCAGATTTATTGCAATCATAACAATCCAGATTATTAACAAACAGATAAAGAGCAACCTTAACCAATCCACAACTGCCCACTTTTAAGGCGCCGTTACAAGAATGTGGCTCAGAGTTTGCCACGTGGCTACACACCCCACTCATCATAAATTTCTATAAATAGCAAGGTGCCATTCCCTTGTAAAGATAGACGGAGACATAGATCGACACACAGAGAGCATTCCACACAGAGATACACATCGAGCAAGAGCATTTCTTCCCCGGAGCCGAAGCTGCGTTCGATCGTCCAAGGAGTAAGACAGAGTTACTGCCACTCTCCCGAGCCTCTACCGTCACCCCCCATAATCAAAAAAAACAATTGTACTTTAGATTGCTTTTCCTAGGTTTTGTTCCTAGGCTCTCTTTTGTACAAGCGAGTTTGTATTGAAAATCAAAGTCAGTCCTCCCATAAAACTATTCTGTTCTTTAGATAATCAATGGCAAATACGATGGCGACTCTGCTGGGGACGAACTTTCTACTGCTGAGAAGTTGGTGACGCAATCGGACGCAGCCAAACTTGGCTCCACGTTACAGATGCTGGTCATCCACTTCGACCAGCAGGCGTTTGAAAAAATGCTCTTCGACAGGAGCGCTGGCCCGGTCCAGAAGCGAGCCCGCACGAAGAAGGCCCGTATAGAGAGGCCCAAATCTTTCGCTCCTCTCCAAGCTCTGGAAAAGGTATTTTCTGCTGCCCAAGACGGCGGAGAAGACTCCCACGCGGCCCCACTTCAGGCCGTAGAGGACCCTGCTATTCTCAAGTCTGGCAGAGGAAAGCACTACGATGCTGGACTTGAGGAAGCAAGTGGGACTCTATGCGGTCCAGGAAGAAGCCGCATAAGGGTGCCAGCCGCATAAAGAAGGCTCATGCGGCCAACAATTCCAGCCGCATGAATATTCCTGCGGCAGCCAAATCCAGCCGCATGAAGGCTCATGCGGCCACCAATTCCAGCGCATGAATGCTGATGTGGCCACAAATGCCAGCCGCATGAATGCTGATGCAGCCAAATCCAGCTGCATGAATTCTTATGCAGCCACAAATGCTAGCCGCATAAAGGCTGATACGGCCACAAATGCCAGCCGCATGAATGCCTATGCGGCAACCAATCCCAGCCGCAGACTATCTGCTCCATACGCCTCGGGTTCTGTCTTTGACCGTCTCTCATGCGGTCCTGATCTCGGATGCTCCAATGAGAATGTGCCAGACTCTGTGCAGCATAATTTGGACTCTTCCTACTATGACCTTGGGTGCTAGAGGGAAGAAGTCTAGGCAGTGCAGGCTCGTCGAGCTCAGTCAGCTATCCCAACCTCTGACCATCAGAGAGCTCCACTTACTTTTAAGCGGGCCTCTGATAGAAAGTTGTACAGAACCGACCGTATCCAGCCCCGGCGGCAAATGGACAGAGTGGTTCCCAAAATCTCCCAATCAGGAGCAAACATGGTGCCAACACACTCGTGTGTTCGGGACTCCGGGCCCAAAAAATGAGTGACTTGCGTAAGAAAGAGAAGAGAGCTTGGTGTGCAGAGAGTCCTTTCATAGACATCATTGTACTCAAGTCATTGTCAATTGTTGCTGCAGCAAGGCGGCAGTGCAAGAGGACCGGCAGTCCGTCTTCCAACGACTGCAGCAGCCAGACCGGTCCTGCAACAAAGCTCAAGAGACGAGGCACTTCATGTCGCCTCCTGCAATTCTGCTCATAAGATCCCTACCGGCAAGGCGGGAAAAAGATAAATATTTCCAGCCCACGATTTCAACTAGCATGGCCAGGAAACTCGTACCAAGCGGTTGTCCACAACCACCATAGGAGGAGCTTTTCAAGGCACCCACTCTAAAACAAAATCTTCAACACTTGGGGATTCGTCAACTGCACCTCAGGGGGTAGTCGAAGCTGGGGGTAGCACTCCCCGGAACATCCACGACAATCTGGTGTTCAAAGAAGATGAACTAGGGAGACAGTTCCCTCAACAGATGCAACGGACCCAGAGGTCCATGGGTCCCAAGATAAAGCAACCTCCATGCAGGAGGTAACACTTCCTCCGAGTCGAACCGGAGGAGAACATTCCTACGTACCACGATGACTTCTTTCTGCGAGGGTATGATTCGTAGAGCACTCCACAGTTCCTTCCATTGTTCCCGTATGAGAACATATTTATGACTGGGAATGACCAGGACGGTCCCAGCGATCGACGCACTTCCCAGCGATTGACAGCACCTCGAACTCTTGATGCCATACTTCATACCCTGGTCAAATCAATAGACGAGATCAAGGTGGCTCTACCGGCTCTCCAAGGAAGGACGCCTTGCCAGACAAGCACGGGTCCCGCCATCAATGCGGACTCAAACACAACTGTGCCAACCCCGGGTGACAATCCACCCGATGAGCCTCCACCACTGCAGACGAGGCTAGGAAGGTAAGAAGAGAGGTACAAGAGCTTCGGGCAATGTTTTACGCCCGAGAAAACTCTCAGGACCTCAGGATACGACAACGTATCCCGCTGCATGGAGAGATGTCCCTTTCCTCCACGGTACAAGCCATTCAACATTAATCCATATGATGGCAAGACCTCTGAGCTGGTACATCACCTACTTTGAGGTCACGACAGATCACCTGCCGCATGACGACGCCATCCTTACACGTTTGTTCATTGGGGGTATTGGAGGGGGTCGCATTCGACTGGTACCGTAACTTGTCAGACAACTGCATCTATTCCTTCGCCGGCTTCAAACGTATGTTCTTGGACAGGTTCTATGAGGTGGGACAGGATGTCACAATGTCAACCCTCATGGACGTTGTTCAAGGCGAGAAGGAGCTGACAAGGAACTATATTGAGCGATTTCGCCAAACCGCAATGAAGTTGCCCTCCGGTAATCCGGACTCTTCCTTGATTGAAATTTGCCAAAAGAGCCTGCTCCCCACAATTAGCCTCTGGATAGGCGAAAGTCAATTCAAGGATTGGAAGACTTTCATCATCAGCGCCACTAGTACAGAAGAAGTTGAAGAAAGCTCGCCAACTGGGATTACAAATCTCGGAATGAGAGGACAAGGGCAAATGCCCTAACGCCAACAACAACAACGGTGGTAATTCCTCCAACAACCGACAAACAAGGGCAAACAGGCTATGGTGGCCGACACAGCCCAAAAACTGAACCGAAGCTGGCAGAGAAGCAGTGGCCGCAGATGACTTACTCCATCGAAGACAGCCATGTCAAGCCCATCCTTGACATGCTCATACAAGGAGATCGAATTCAGCTCCCTCCTCCATGGCGTGAACCTCGTCCTACAGTGATGGAGAGTCCAAAGTACTGCCACTACCACCGCTACGTCCACCACGCTACACAAGACTGCTTCCAACTGAAGCGGTATATCCAGAACCTCATCGACTCCAAGGCCCTGGCCATTGATTTCGAGGAGGACCGTGGCAGCCAACATGGTGTCAGTCCAATTCGGCAGCTTCCGTCGACGAGGATACAAGACGGCATAGTGCCCATCCCCCGGGCAAAGATATAGGTCGCTAATCTTCCACCTCCCCGAGACCAGGCTGCTGGTCTAGTGCCCCTCACCACATCACGAGAGGAGGTGATATGGGTCCATCCGGACCTGGTATCTGAAGTGACTCAGTCCGTACCACCCTCCACCGGCAAGAAGAAGGGTGAAAAGTCAAGTCCTGCCGCAGACTCGGCAGATATCGAAGAAGCTACGGTTGTCGTCCCGGTCTGGTGCTCAAACCCAACCTACAGGTAACTCGGCTGAAGAACGCCAGCCGACTGCTGCTGACGCTCCAGGACCTTCTCAGCCTCCGTTGACTGAGAAGCCGAAGCCAAATGAGACCCGCTTTGACAAGCCGCTCCGCAAAGACACCATATAGGCTGGAGAGTCCCTACAATTTTGACATTCTTGCGCAATTGGCCAATACATCGGCCAAATTGTCATTATACGAGCTCCTGAGGCTCTCCAAAGATGTTCGTACTACTGAGCGAGGCACTCCAGAATGCCGACGCATATTTGGCTCAGGTCAATCTCACTGGAGAGAGCTCGCCTGCGGATCTCCAAGACAGCGCTTGCAGGGGCCATGCCCAACATTGTATTCACTCGCAGGACATGCTTATCAAAACCAACCTGTACGATCGCCCCTGTATTATACTGGATATGTCGGCGACGTCAAGGTGGATCGGATGCACAAATCCGGTTCTTCGTTAAGCATTATCCCGAAGAGCTTCCTTCATCATCTGTGCATCCCTATGCATCGGCTGACTCCTACCAGCACCGCCATCAGCGGTTTCAATTCCGGAAGAAGCTATCCCATCGAAAGATTCGTCTGAAGTACCAAATTGGCGACCTTCAGTCGGAAGTAACCTGCTATGTCATCGACGCAGACACCTCCTACAATATTCTTTTGGGGCATCCGTGGATACACGATTATATGATCGTGCCTTCTACATTGCACCAGTGCTTCAAGTACGTCGACAAGCACGGCTTCGTAAGGAGAATTTGCCGACATCGATCCTTCAAAGGGGTCGAATCCTACTATTCAGATTCTTGCTTGTATGAGAAGTCAAAAGGCACTTGATCAACGAGGAGTGTCAACCCCTTGACCAATTTTATCCTCGCATATTTTTTTAATATTTTATTTATCATTTAATTGTCACATACAATTGTTATATGTGTTTGTTTATTTGAAATGCTATTACAGGGTTCATTGAGTAATAAAGGTTTTGACATGGGGGCTTTGTGCAAAAACCAAAAGATTAAATCTCTATTTCAATCGAACCCATAACCTCTATTTGAATTCATATCGAATTCAAACTAACCCTCGTCAAACCTTGGATAAGAATGAATCAAATTCTTCCTTATCCCACCTGATTTGATCGAGCGTTAGCGCACACCTATATAGAGGATTAACCGATTTCCCTTCCTCCTAAAACCCTAAAGGTTCCCTTGCATTCATAAAGGTTGGAGAAGACCTGTTCGAAGAAGAGCCACCAGGAAGGGACATCTGATTTTTCAGGTAATCATCTAATGTTGATGGTACTTATCAATTTCCTGTCATTGGTAAACCTTGGGGCTGAGCTCTAGGGGTATTCGATATAATGCCTGGAAGAGTCTAAGGGAAGGGGGACTGGATGTAGGTATCCAATATGTTAAATCCCATCCTGTATCGAATTAATCTGTTTGTAGGAGGCCATCTTGTGTCAAATCAAAAGTTGGGGGCTCGAGTATGTTAGCAAGAACAGGAAACAGGTAGAGTATTAACTCTGGGTATGTATAGAAATAGGAGGCCATGTACTGTTACTTGGGTACACAGGTAGGATGAGGTATGATATGGGATTATGAGGGACCTGGGACACTAGGTGCTGTCATCAGAAATGAAAACAGATAGCAGGAACCATCTCTAGGAAACCTGAACCTTCATATAGACACCATGTCAAGTTTTGTTATCTTTGTTTTGACAGGTAGTCAATGACCTATAACAGTTCATCGACACGGTAGGAAAGCTCAATGGGTGTTCACCATTACACTCACGTAATGGTATGTGTCTGGGAAAAGGATGGAACACATCAACTGATTGGTCACAGTTGAGATATGGTGCCTTGCACTTAAGGACCTAGGCAATATTGTACTATCATGAGGGTTCACCCATGAGACACCCTGCTGCACTCTTATTAAATCATGAACTTGCGATACCATAGAATATCCCAGGTCAGTTTGGTCACGACCCCAAATTACTCTAAGATCCTATAGTTAGCTCTATCCCATACTGAACAATTGAGCTCAGTCTTACCTTTATCCTTGGAGTCAGTCCTAAGATATAGAGCATTGTATCAATTTCCATAGGATTTGGTGTCAATCGAATTAGGGGATCTATCGAATCAGGTATAAGAGGCCAAGTAATGTGTAATTGACAGGGAGCCTGACCAGATAGGTCAGAGAATGGGTGATCCTAGATTAAGGTATTAGGGTGAGTGCAGCAGACCCCAAACCAAGGTGAGATAACCATGTGTGCATCAGTCTTGTGCCAATTGTGAGGGAAATTCAGGAATCATTATCCTGGATCTGGTTTCATGTTTTTAATTTGACATTCTTGGTTTAAGGTATTAATACAGTCTTATTTGAACTGGTGTTAACAATTAAAGAAC
>JANAVB010016196.1:5823499-5883306 GCA_029216955.1 Iris pallida | reverse complement strand
TCAAACATTTAAAGGATTATAGGCATTTGCCCCAAGGTCTACCCCCTCCCCTGCCTTCTCTTTCACTGACATGTTGGTTATATTTAATCTGACCATAATTTTTATTTGTAAATTGAGAAACAATCTGCTACTCATATTTCCTATTTATTGTTTGCAGTTTGATATTATGTAAATTGAAAAACATCAACCTTAAGAAAAGGTTTTTCTTAAGGTTGATGTTAATCTTGGCCATCTTCATGTTGCAGGCTTCAGCTTCTAAAACTACTGGAGACCCAAAAAACTGCACTGCTGAACGAACAAGGTATGGCCTTTGCACGTGCTATGGCCGCCGGGTTTCGACATTGATCATATAACAAATTTAGAATTATTTGCTAAAAGATTTGGAGCCTCCAGATTGCTGTAAGTTTCTCTTTAGAAATTTTTTCAGTAAGTTCTTTATATGCAAGTATCTTGTAACCTATGTTGCACGGACACGAATTCGACACAACACAGCTTCAAACACAACGACACAAATTCTGCACCTATTTTGGTTTGTTCTTGTATATTTTGGACTGTCCTTGCTACTTAGCATGTAACATATTTCAAAAAGATGGTTATTTATATTTTATTGCACATGCATAGTTAATCAAATTGTAGGGTTAACTCATCAGAAGTTGATGACTAGAATAATTGAGGGGAGAGTAAAAAATATATTAGGGGAGTGGGTGCAGCTGTTATATGGTGGGTTGCATTTTTTTTGTAAACTGCATCTTGGGTGGTAACTGTCATCGAAATATTCCCAGTCAGTTTTGTTGGGAGCTTGTGGAGGAAGATTCCAGTGAGCAAGTAGCATTGGTAACATCGATCAGAGTATCATGAGAGATATTAAGAAAAAGCATAACAACTTCTCTTTCCTATCTCTGTCAATGACTAGTGCACATAAAAAGATTTCCCAAATCAAACAATAAATCCAGGTCGATCCCATAGATGTAGAAGAACAGAAGAGATATTAAGAAAAGAAAAAAAATCATTAGATAAAGAAGAAAAAACATACACAACACCAATGGACTAGGAATTGAAAAATTCTGATGACTGTTTCTTCCTCCTCCGGAGCAAAAAATGTCGAAATTGAAAATTTTATCTTCAAAGAGGGAGGTGGAGGTCGCTGCTCTTGAAGGTTGGTATAAATAAAAGGCTTTAGTTAATTTTGGTCTTAGCTAATTCTCTATGTACCTACATGACAATCTCGAGTGAACTTGAAACAACGGATAATCACATTAATAGTATCGAGTCTTGATCAAATTGTTGATTTATTGTTTCTTCGTAATTGAAAGGTACTACTTACTATACTACTCATGTTTCCATTTCTCTCTATAAACTACGATGAATAAGGAGAAAAGGAATAGAACAGTACATCCAGTTTAATTTCATTGCACAGAGGCATATATTTATTGGTTCCATCCCAAGCAATCATCGCTAAACTAAAACGTTTAAAGGGCTAGAAATTCACATTGACAACTGAGTAGCAGTGGAGAGTGCAAATAGTAGCTTCTATCAAGTACCCAAAAGTAGCTAATTTCACTTGGCAATACCTTTTTCTGGTCTCCACCATAACAAGTATGCATTCGAAGCCTAATGGCACCCATCTTAAGGCTCTTGAGGATCCATTCCGCTTGCTGATTCCGTTAGTCTCTTCAGTCTCGACTCTTGAGATGGGTCAAATTTGACATTGAAAAAAGAAGGCAATGAATCTGCACTTGATAGTGAAAAAGATAGCAATGAGTCGTGAGAAAGTGTCCAAAGCTCATGCATAAATGTCAAACTTGATATTGCAAAAGATTAGAGGGGTAGGATGATTTTATTTTTTTTCAATCCAAATATAGCAATGAATCTGCACATTCAGTATCAGAAGGCAGTAGAACCCCTGCAAATATCTTAGTAAACTAGGTTGTGAGTAGCAAAAGTTTAGCTCATCTAAGGTATTATCATTATCAGTAGATAAATACTTTTATAAATCTAAACGCTATTAATTTGCAGACGGATGTCGACTTGATGAAGGATTTGGGAATAGATGCATACAGATTCACAATCTCATGGCCACAAATTTTTTCCAAGTAATGAAGGGCTTTCAAATCTTCCATAAAGATATTTAATTGGACCATTCAGTTCATGACAACTCTTTTCATAAAACATAAAAAAATTGCATAAACATCTTACATGATTGAAAGAGTGTTTTATCTACATTTTGGTAAAAGCATTTCAATGTTGGGGGCTAGAACAACTCCAATTCAACAAAAAGAGTTAATGCAATGTGCAGCCCAATACTTTTTGTATGTTACATGTTAATTATAATGACATGATTTCACAATAACAGATGGGACTTGAGAGCCAAATATAGAAAGGATAGATTACTACAACAACCTTATACATGCTCGCTACAAAATGGTAATCTTATAATAAACACTATCTTTGTACTTCCAAGTTGAATTGTTGTTTCCTACGATAATCTCTTTCTTATTTCAGGAATAGAACCATATGTCACTCTATCACTGGGACCTCCCACAAGCTCTTGAAGACAGGTATGGCGGTTGGCTAAACAAGCAGATTATGTAAGATAAAGGAAAAATAACTAACTAGGTATCTTACTAATTGGTTTGGTAATAAGGAATTTTATTCATATTGCAGAAAAGACTTGGAGAATTATGCCCGAACCTGCTTTGAAGCCTTTGATGATAGAGTAAAGCACTGAATCATCTTCAATGAGCTTCATAACTTTGCACTCCAAGGTTATGACATAGGCATTCAAGCTCCGGGGAGGTGTTCTATACTATCTCACTTGTTCTGCAGAACGAGTAAGGTTGGTATAAACCTACTTAATGTAGACATGATGGAACATACATGTGATATTCAGTTCAATCAATGGAAAAATTTGTGTGTTGTGTTTGAAGATTCTCTTCTGCAACCATTTGAGCTGAAATTTGTCATAGAAGACAATTTATATTTTTTTTTCTTCCAAAGTAGGGCAAAGTATGAAACAGCTCAATTTGTATTGAATATTGTACTGTTCTTAATTCAGTACTACAATAGTTTTTCTAGTTCATGCAAGACATGATATACTTTGGTATGGTTTTTGTTGCTATTAATGTATTTTGTCTACTGAATCCGATTATTTTTATTGATCTCACGTGTCTGGATTATTTGAATTACTTTTAACTTTTGTAGTTTGATTGGGATTATATAAGTCAGCTATCTCTTTAACTTATTTTGCTATGTTATATTCTTTGTTTACCATTGATATCCTTGTTTAAATAAATAGGGATTGGTATAATAATAATAATAATAATAATAATAATAATAGTAATAATAATAATATAATAATATATAAAAATTTTTATCAAAAATTATTTACGGCACGCTACATATGTCATAAATGGCAAACATAATTTGTCAAAAATATCTTTTACGGCATCAAAATGTACATCATATTTGATCACGTGGGAATAGCTATTACGTCGTGCTTATATACGCCGTATTTGACCATACGCGAATATCTATTACGGCGCACAAATGTATGTCGTGAAAAAGAAAATACGGCACACTAAATATGCCGTAAATGGTTGTCGAAATTCTGTAAAAAAAACAATTACGGCGTTAATTTGTTTACATTTACGGCATTTTTTCAACGCGCCGTAAATAATAGGATCATTTACGGCATGGTCTTTTACGGCACCAAAATGTACGCCGTAAAAGATCATTTACGGCACGTTTTGCACGCCGTAAATGATCATTTTTCTTATAGTGAATGTGTTTGCTATTGAGTTTAACCTAGGGAGTAATGAGTCAATTTAGGATTGACCCAATGATCCTAGATTTTGAGTTGACTAGCAAGTTGACCAAGTTGACAAAAGTTAACTTTGAGTCAAACTTGATCCAATCGACTCAAACGAGCTTAGAATGACTCGATAACTTGTGTTTGACCTAAAATTAGTAAACGAACTAGTTGACTTATAGTTGACCAGGTTTAACCAGGTTTGACCAGAGTGACCAAGGGTTGACTTTGACTTAAAGGACCTAGAATCATGTAGAACTGCATTGTAGACCTTTCTTATGATATTTTAAACCATGTTGTGACTTATGATTATTTAAATAGGATTACATCACTCCAGTTCAGTTACACTCCTCATCAGCAACTCGGATTACCAGGCGAGTACATTCTCTGACCGTTTCATACTTGTTTGGACATATTTACTTGTTATAGACTATTTTACTTGATGCTATCACGATGTTATCACGAATTAGTACTATATGGATCTCTTTATACGATATTATCCCCTCGAATACATCGGGTATATTGTGCTCATGTACTTTATCATATGCATCGTCTACTCCTTGTATTCGTATTTATTCATGTATACTCATGTGATATTCATGTACACTCATGATCATGTGAGCCTTCATGTATAAATTAGTGGTACTCATGTGGACTAGCTATCCATGTGAGTCACTACTCTTTCATGTGCAATAACATAACTTGGATAGATCCTTGTGTATTGATTGGGGCATGGAGAGTATTTATTTGGTTATGTGACTTACACCCATCTCATGTACAACTCCAACCTAGATTTAAGTCATGTACAACCTAAGCCTATTTATATAACAAAACGTGTGCTCTAAATCACGTAGTTAGTTCAGTTTTCTTATCTATATCATGTATATCGATTTCCACTATATCATGTTCTTCTTTTTACAGTCGCTCTACTATTTCTTTACATCGTTTCATGTATATTTTCTATAGCTTGTTCATATTTTTCTTTCATGTTATGAACTGTGTGAGAGATATGTATTCGTTCCTGTCCTAACTGGACCTGTTGAAAATATTACAGATGATGAGGACTACTGTGATACTTTCTATGGAGCAGGCCTAGTTGACACAGGTGACTTGGACCCTCAGGAGGATCCAGTAGTCGTTGAGGACTTGTCATTAGCGTAGTCTAGACTTATCATGTTTTATGAGACATTTGAGATTGTGTTGAGATATGTTTATGGTGTGGTTTACACCGAGACTTATTATTCATATTTGTGACTCTCTGTTAAAATTATCTTATCTTCTATTCCATCTTAGATATTGTGATTGAATTGTACCTTATATGTTGTTCTCCTTTCGGAGCATATTCCATATTATGTTAGATGTTGTGACCTAGGACAACGTTCTACCGCCGACACTACGGCGTAGGCTGGACGTACCCACTTCTTATGCCCTTACACTGGGTGCGGGTCATGACATCGTCGGCCCTATATGAGCGTAATATTTTGATTTTCTTCACAAGTTGATTTTCAACCTTTTGCTTTGCATTTCTTAAACATAGCAAATGCTTCATCTTTTGTTACTTAAAAGGTACATGTATCTACTATAATCATCAACAAATGTAATAAATATCTCTTGCCATCCCTAATTAACATGCCACTTAATTCACAATGTTAGAATGTAGGAAGTCTAAAATTTTAGAATCCTTTTTCTCAACACTAGGAAAAAGGTTTCTTTATTAATTTAGGACTCGGACATAAAGCAGACATGGCATGAGAAATTTGTTGTCAGGTTGATGCAGACTGAAACAATATAAGGAGAAGTGACATCTTTATTCATATTAATAGTACTAAGGTGAAACACCCCCATTACCGGAATATCCATAGCCTCCAAACATTTGGTTCTTCGAAATAATATTACCAGATTCAAGCACAAACCTGAAATCCCTTCTTACAAAGTAAGTCAACAGAAACTAAATATCTTCCCATGTATTACCAACTTTGTAGTTGGAGCATTCAAATACATGTACCATCCCAAAGGGCACATTTTGAATACCTTTAGTGCAGATGCCGGAAGAAACATTTCCACTATCATAAGAATAACATAAAGGAAAAGAAAATGGTCATTTTTTGAACATCACCATGGATAAATCTTTTCTGATGCTTACAACAAAAACCCTATACGATAATTTCTTCCTCTAAACCAAATAAGAAAGAAAAAACTTAGATAATGATCGATTCTATTCTGATGCTTACAAAATCCCTGTTATTATATTTATTAAATAATCAATTCTTATTCTAAACCCTAGATAATAAATCAAGAAAGAAATACTCAGAGAAAGGAGGGGGTGAAGATGAAGGAGTAAGAGATGACCTAGAAAGGGACGGTGACGAGGCACTCAACAGCCCCCTTGATGGCAACCTCCGAGATCGTGCACGGTGACAGCAGCCCCCTTGACGACAACCTCTAAAATCACACACGACCCCCTTGACGACAACATCCGAGATCGCACGGTGACGACAGTCACTTTGCCACTCCAACAGAAAATGAGAAGGGAACAAAAGGAAGAATACAGAGAAGACAAAACAAAAGAATAAGAAATGAGAAGGGAAAAGCTATTATTTGGCTGCTATCAGCGCCAAAATTTGGGAAGAGCAGTAAACTGAAAATTTTTGTGAGAAAAAATTTGAAATGACACTTTAAAAGTGTTCTGGTTAGTATATAATAGTATACGACACTTTAAATTGTTACTAAAAGTGTTGTTAAATTTAGGTTAACAACACTTTTTAAAACGTGTCGTATATGATGATAAATATTTAATTACAACGACATGATTTAGTATGGTGTCGTCACAAATAATATAATGACACTTATTTAAAAGTGTCGTAAATAAAGTATCGTTATTAACTCTTTTGTTATAGTGACTCTTGTTCGCTATAATTCACTATTTTGAATAGAGATTACACCGCGTGCTTTACTCCAAAGAACACGTCAACTTGAACACCGTCATGTTTTTATCCGAAGCCCACGATCAAACTTCAAACACCTTTCTGAAGAAAGCTTTTATATGCCAAGCTTGTACAACTCGAATACTCCTAATCGGAAACCATGAGCACTTAGAAAAATAGGAGTTGTCTAGGAGATTTGAAGATTGAAGCTCTTTAAGTAGATAGAAAGCTTTGGAATAGATAGAAAAGATGAAGAATGAATGAGTGAATAGAAATAGAAATTTTTTTTTTTTATAGGATTTTTTAGGACATAGTTCGGGCATAACTCGGTTGGTTTAACGTTCATAATTTTGAATGTTGTAGATCCAAAGGAGTTGGAAAATGAAGCTGACCAGGAATGATTTGACTTGACCGAGTTCGGACCGAGATCAGGCAAAACTCTGGCCGAGTTCGGTTAGGTCAATTCTAGGTCATTTTGATTTGTAGAGTTTTTGAGTTAACAAAGTTCTAGGTTTCTGTTTTGGGCCATAAATACGAATTTTATGAGTAGGGACTTCTAAATTTGCCAGTGATCCCGACGCACAATTTTTTAGACTCAATAAAAAGAAAAATACAGAATAAAATAAAAAAATAATTGAGACGAATTTGCGTTCTTCTGTTTCTTTTCATATCGAGCTCGGAGTTTTAAGTCAATGATCAAAATTGGTTCGACCATGGATGAATGGGCCAACATAATTGAGTTCCCACGTGCTATTATTTCATCAATGATTATAAATGACTAAATTGTAGTCATGACCATACCTAGCCTAATCTTGACACAACCTAATCCAAATGACCCAACCCAAAACATGTGACTCCATCATGACCAACCAAACACACAACACCACTCTCCAAACACCAAACACCAAGCAAGGTAACTCCTAAAACCTAATGGACAAAACCATTTGTAACGCCCCAGTCCCAAAATATACGGGACTATGCATACAAAACATGCCAGCAGTACATCACCAACAGACTAAGAAAATGTTTAGACTTGTCAATGAGTACTTAAGCTGTAAATCTCACATGGCCACAGGTACAAAGCTATTCTAATCCATGCAATAATAATCAAATATCCAAAATACTATACATGATAATAAAGAGAGTCAGAATATCATAATAGAGTTGTCCAACAAAAAAAAACTAGAGAATGTCTCGGGTAACCCCGACAATAAGCAAAAGAAAATAAATGACAAAGCTGATCATATTGTCTACTAAGAAATAATCATCCAAGGATGGATGAACTACATACTCAAGAAAAGTCCTCTGGCACAATCTCGTCTTCCTATGTAGGTACGTCTTCTATAACAGCACCTGAACCGTACACCTCAGTATATGCCTCATCGTCTACACCTGGTGGAGATGATGAGGTCCTCACGGGACATAACAAGGTACAAAATACAATATGCCAAGTAACAGTAAATGGAAATACATTAAATAACTACACAAGGGGATATATAATCCAGTCTAAGTGAAATGAAAGTGCGAACAAGCTCTGTACATCGGACTACTACGCCAAAGGCACCGTGTCGGGGGACCTCAGGCGTACGAGTAAACACTGAAGCTCTGCTACAGAGATCACAATGTACGATTATGGGTAACAGTCATGTCCCGGCTATAGAGATAATGACTAAACGTGTATCTATTATGTAGCCCGATGAATCAGTCTATGTTCTTCCCACCCCATGTACTATATCATGTCCAGTAACACTTCCAATGTGGAGTAAATAATCCTGTAACCTATCACAGAGTCAAAACCATAAATATGTCATGTTTAGGACTCTGTCTCATGATCGTGTCAGTGTCCTAGGTCCATCGTGTCTCAAGTAACACGATAATTAGTACAGCATTATGTCTAAAGTCAATACCCAATATTCGCGTATGAAAATTGACACACATATATGCTCGGACGTGAAGTATTAACAAGATCCTACGTAAACAGCAACTATAAGCTAAGCTAATTATGAAGCAAGAATGCAACTAAAATAAAGTATAATAAGAACCGAACATTGGTAAGGTACACTTGCATGTATCTTGTCGAAGTGTTGTAATCTATCGATGTTCCTTGACTGGTGGTGCAACGGGTCCCAAGTCACCTATTTAATATTATTTTTTAGTTAATGCCAACATTTTTAACTACCCAACATTTAGTAGATGGTTATCGTATACAACTTATAAATTTTTACGAAGTTTGTGCCGATATTCCAACATATATATCACAATAATATTTTAAATAATTAAAGTTTATATAGATCATGTGCCAAAATTTACAACCAATATACTAACTTGGCCTAAATAAAATATAGTATGTAAATATCATTTTTAATTAGTTTTAGAAATTATTTATTATTTATTAAAATTGAAATACTATAAATACATATAAAGGTATTTACTGTTTTTATTCATTTAAAAATCTAATTATTAAATAAGTAATTTTAATAAAAAAAATCAATACTATAAATAAAAATACAATTTATAAGTATTTTACATCACTCAAATACAATGTGTAGTTGTCAAGATACATAAATACCAAATAATATAATACATATTACCCAAAAATAAGAAACATATGATTTGAACTCAAGGTGTGCAGACTGTGGTTTAGAGTCGCCGCTCTGAGCAGCAAGTCAGGTAGGGTTTTGTTTTTATAAGGAAACCACATATATGTATGTATACCAAGTACTATACAAATATATTCATTAAAATAGATTCTTTAAAACAAAAAAATAGACAAGGGCTTGAACTCAGGTAGCCAAGCTCGGTTTTAGGATGGCTACGCTACCCAATGGGTTAGAATCAAGTTTTGTTTTCATATGAAAACCTTATTATATATATATATATATATATATATATATATATATATATATATATATATATATATTATATATATATATATAGTTTTATTTATAATTTAGTAAATAGAATTAATATATTTATAACCATTGGTATATTATATAATTTACTGACCTACCATCTATACTACCTAATAAATCATTGTAGCCAACTTGTGTGTATGTATATAACTATTAGATCAAGTTATTAGTTAACCCACCTCCAAACCCTTATTAAAATACCTAACTAGATATATAGATGATTTCTATTCTATTTGATGTTAGTGCCGAGGCACAATTTTCGATGGAAAATTCTGAAACTGAAACAATTGTACACACAACGTTTCAAATGCAGCACCTTAAAGAAGATGTGCAACAGAGATCCTGGAGGATTTTGAATTACGAGGATCTAAAAGATTCTACGTAATACACAAAAAATCTAAAGAGACTTTGTGCAAGCAACTATCGGCAGTAGAGCTTCTAAAAAGAAGTTACTGTAAAAGGCAACAGCAGCGATGACAGGCGAGAATGAGATGCTGGGGTGAATGAACCACCGTTGCTCAAAGCTTTATTCGCCCCACACGAGCACGAACAGCTTCCAGGAACCAGCAAGTTCACGAAGAACTTCTGGAACGCTCGTAAGTCAATATTTGAGACTTGAACGGGCTTCCTGGACTTAACAGACTCCCTCAACTCTCTTCTTGGTGCATCTTTCAAAGGAGGCCAAGGGGCTCTATTTATAGAGTGGAGTTGAGACTTCACCTCTTCTCCTATCCGATGTGGGACTAAAATACCAATACTAAAAAATAGAGTTTGATATTTTAGATCATCCCACAATCAGCATAGAAGTGTGCCAGTCCATGCCTACCCTCCGAACACTCCCGTGCATGCACGAGACATCTTGGAGTCCGCGTCCGAGTCCGAGTCCGCACAACAAAAATCAACTTGCATCCTTGTTGGATTTAGTCCTTTTTCTTTCTAGGAAAATACTCCCATATGGCACAAACTTGTGCTCTACTACACCTCATGTGCACACCTCAACACAAGCAATACATTATATTGAGATACTCACCATTTGGTGTAGCCGATGTGGGACTATCTTTTCTAGTCCAAAGGCAAAACACCAACAATCCCCCACATATCTCAATATATGGGTTAAGCGTTCCCCACAGTGACTGCCCATCATGCATTAGGAGAGATTTCGCTGCGACTTGAATCTTCCCGCATAGGTTAAATAACAGTATGATACAAGAATGGACTAAGCCTTGAATTCTGCACCATAACTGCAATTCTTCTACTCACATAATGACATAAACTGTGCTTCTGGCTGTACATTGAAGGCCTTGTGCCAGCCTGGTTTCAATATATAATTTTGGGCGTCTAACAAGCTTACCCTCAAGAGACGGCCTGATATCTCTTTCCATACACTATAGGTGAGTTCTTTATTAAAGAGATATGGCATGAAGCCTTGCGCTTCCTTGCGGTGCTACGCCGCTATGACATGGCCTGAAGCCGAGGCATTACCCCTACCTAGGAACCTCGTCGTAGTGTCATACTACTGTAGCATGAGGTCTCAGCCTCTTGTAGTGCCAATCTACTCAGCATGAAGCCTAAGACTTCCTTGCGGTGTTACGCCACAACGACATGGCTTGCAATGCCAAGGCTTTACCCTACCTGGGTACCTCATCATGGTGTCGTGCCACTGTAACATGGGGCCATCCTCCCCTTTGTAGTGTTGTCTACAACTCCTTAATTACGTCATACAGCATTAGGCTACCTGCCTATTTACGGTGCTACGCCGCTATGACTTGGCTTGCAAAGCCGAGGCATTACCCCTACCTGGGAACCTCATGGTGGAGTCACCCCACTGTAGCATGGAGTTTCACTCCTTGTAGTGCTGCTCTACCGTGCTTCCTGTAAAGCACACCAGGCATTCACTCAGCCTGAGAACTCATTAAGGCGTTTAAGCCAACCTTCCACAGGATCTATTTTTTCGCAGAAAATACATAGTAGACAATAGTGGTTATGGGTCCGTATCCCTTCCATGTTCCAGAGAACAAGTACCACTGTTACCTGATAGTTTTCCAGTCAGTGATCCTCCTTTGAACCAAAAGTTAGATGCCTAGTAGATTTCTCTTTGAACTAATAGCATAAAACTTTATGGTAGGATTACAAAGACACACTATCAGAATGCCTTCAAGTCCATTTTACAAGCTGTGTCATCGACCAACTGGAGCTTGAGGCCCTTTGTGAACGGATCTGCCAGGTTCTTCTGACTTCGAACATCAATCACTGCAATAACACCTCTCTTGATAAGATCGTGTACTACTCTGTGCTTCAACCGCACCGTTTCTTCTTTCCGTTGAAGAGTTCATTTGATGCCACTGCTGCTGCCGTCTGGTTGTCACAGTATATCGGTATTGCCGGTATCTGAGCCCCAACCACCGGAAGATCATGCATGAGCTTTCGAAGCCACTTGCTTCATCTGCAGCAGCATCCAATACAAAGAATTCAGATTCCATGGAGGAGCGAGATAACATAGTCTGCTTCTTCGACTTCCACGATATAGCAGCTCCGTCCATGGCGAATACGAATCCACCTGTGGAATACTCGCTCTCCATATCTGAACACCAGCTAGCATCACTGAAGCCTTCCACTACTGACGGATCTCCGCTGTAGAAAAGTGCATGTCTGAGTTTTATTGAGATATCTCATAACACGCTTCACAGCTTTCCAGTGCTCAATGCCTGGATTGCTAGTGAACCGACTCAGAATTCCTACTACAAAAGCTATGTCAGGCCTTGTGGCAGTAGTAGCGTACATCAAGCTTCCGATGACGCTAGCATACTCCAACTGCCTGCCGCTTTCCTCGAATTTGGCTCCAGCTTCTGATCGCTCCGGTACGGTGTATCAATAAAAGGAAGGTCTTGATACCCGTAGCGAGTGAGCATCTTCTCAATATATAAGATTGTGACAACACTATTCCAGTGCCTGTCCGGATGATCTGAGCAAGTAGACGAAAGCATACTTTGAGAAGTCATCGATGAAAGTAATGAAATACTTCATCCCGGCCTTTGTAGAGAATTGTTTGAAGTCACAGATATCTGAGTGAACCAACTCCAGAAGATCTGTGCTTCGATGGACCCTGTGAAAGGGTTTTCTTGTGATCTTCGTCTGAGCACATACTTCGCATTTCTCTACCTTACTCCCACACTTGGAGATAAGTCCTAGACTAGACATTCTGTTAATCCTTTTACAATGAACATGTCCTAGCCTATTATGCCACAACTCAAGAGAATAATCAAAAAAAGTGATTGCATTTATATTATCATGCTGGGTTACAACAAGCTGAACCTTGTACATTCTTCAGTTTGAAAAGCTTTCCCGAAGAATGTACCCTTCTTGGACATCACCAACTGGCCAGCATTGATGTCCATCCTCAAGCCTACGTTGCAGAGCAGACTTCCAGAGATCAGGTTCTTAGCAATTACTGGAACATGCTTCACACCTTTAAGAGTCAGAGTGTTCCCCGATGTGAGTTTCAGCTCCACCGTTTCGATCCCCAGTACTTCAGCTTGTGTCTGGTTTTGCCATTATGACCTTCTCTGAAGGCTCTAAGAGACGAACCAGTCTTTGTCTGAACAGACATGGCAGGTAGCACCAGTGTCTATCCACCAGTCCAAGTCAGCCCCACAGTTGCAACCTGTGCTATCATGGCAACTAGATTAGTAATCATGGAAACCTTACTAGGCTCACCTTGTTCTTTGGGCTTGGACTTGCATTCGGATTTGTAGTGGCCCTTCTTGCCACAATTGAAGCAAGTCACATGGGACTTGGACTTCTGCTGCTTGAAAGCAGGACCCTTCACTTTCAGATTCGTGAAGTCCTTCTTTTTGCGATGAGAAGCAGCCTGCTTACCCTGGTACTCTCTGGTTTGGACCAGATTTGCCTTCGCCAGTTGTTTGGACATAGTATCCATCTTCTGTTGAAAGCGCATCTCGTCCTCAACATGGATCTCTTGCAAGAAATCTTCCAAGCTAATTTCCATCTTCTTTCGATACATCCTTGCATAGAAGTTGCTCTATTCTGTAGGAAGTTTCGCGAGATCCCTCCAACGACAACTTGTCGACGAGGGGCATGTTCTCGTCTTCTAGTTTTTGACACAACTTCAGAAACTCCTTCACTTGGGGCAGCATCGCCTTCTCGTCTTTGAAGGTCCACTTGTGGTATTTTTCTACCATGAAGATCTTGGACCGGTTCTCGTCATCTTCATAGAGCTTTCCCAAGGAGTCCCATATCTCTTTGGCAGATTCTTCTTGGAGTAGGACTCTACCAGAGAGTCTTCCATGGAATTGAGTATCAGTAGTTTGCATATACTATTTTCTCTCTTCCACTTCGCTTGCTTGGTCGTAGCAACGGCCACAGCCGTAGCAGATCCAGTGGTTGGAACGATCGGTTCTTCTTCTGTCAGTACGTGATCAATATTCACGAGTTGAAGATTTAAAGTGACCTTTCGTCTCCATATCTGGAAGTGTTCGCCATCGAATTTCTCCAACTTGTTAAAGCCGGTATCGATGAGCGAAGCACGAGAATTATCCATCTTCAATAAAGCTTTGAGATTGTTAGTGCCGAGGTACAATTTTCGATAGAAAATACTGAAACTGAAACAATTGTACACACAACGTTTCAAATGCAGCACCTTAAGAAGATGTGCACAGAGATCCTGAAGGATTCTGAATTACGAGGATCTAAAAAGATTCTACGTAATACACAAAAAATCTAAAAAGACTTTGTGCAAGCAACTATCGACAGTAGAGCTTCTAAAAAGAAGTTACTGTAAAAGGCAACAGCAGCGATGACAGGCGAGAATGAGATGCTTGGGGTGAATGAACCACCGTTGCTCAAAGCTTTATTCGCCCCACCGAGCACGAACAGCTTCCAGGAACCAGCAAGTTTACGAAGAACTTCTGGAACGCTGTAAGTCAATATTTGAGACTTGAACGGGCTTCCTGGACTTAACAGACTCTCTCAACTCTCTTCTTGGTGCATCTTTCAAAGGAGGCCAAGGGGCTCTATTTATAGAGTGGAGTTGAGTTTCACTTTCTTTTCCGATGTGGGACTAAATACCAATACTCAAAAATAGAGTTTGATATTTTAGATCATTCACAATCAGCATAGAAGTGTGCCAGTCCACGCCTACCCCCCGAACACTCCCGTGCATGTACGAGACATCTTGGAGTCCGCGTCCGAATCCGAGTCCGCACAACAAAAATCAACTTGCATCCTTGTTGGATTAGTCCTTTTTCTTTCTAGGAAAATACTCCCACATGGCACAAACTTGTGCTCTACTACACCTCATGTGCACACCTCAACACAAGCAATGCATTATATTGAGATACTCACCATTTGGTGTAGCCGATGTGGGACTATCTTTTCTAGTCCAAAGGCAAAAACACCAACATTTGAAACCAAAGATGGACTCCTCCCCATGTCCATCTGTTCCTATTTAAATCCATGCATATCTAGGAATGCAAAACCGGACACCCATCATCTAAATTATCCATGATTCTCATCTCCTCCCCATATAAATACTAATATCTCAACCATGCTTATACACACACACACACACACACACCACACACACACACACCACACATATATATATATATATATATATATATATATATATATATATATATATATATATATATATACACACACATTTAACAAGTACTCTATAAATGTATTCATTTTTAAAAAAATTGCTTAACAGGGGGCTCAAACTCGGGTCTACATGGGTGTTCTTAAGGCCCCTGAGGTGACCATTGGGCCAAGGTCGAGTTGGCATTTGCATAAGGGTTCCTCTTGGATTATAATGAGAGCTAGAGTTCAGTTTCTTACCAAGGAGGAAAAAGAAGGTGGTTGGGGTGTTTTCGGCTGGCGAAGCGGACGTATAGTAGCGGATAACTTAAGGAGTCAGAGGTAAGATGTGTGTTGGGTTGTATGAAGGAGGTTCATGCATTTATATACATAAGGAAATGGAAGTTAGGATTGAGGGAGAGGAAAAAGAGAGGTCGGGTGTTACTCGGAGGTTACAAAAGAAAGAAAGAAAGGGGTCGGATGTTATTCGGAGGTTAAAAAAGAAAAAAAGAAAGAAAGAAAGGGGTCGGGTAAGCTGTAGAGAGGAGAGGGCCATTAATCCATGTGTTAATGCATGAAATTATAGGTAGGGATTTCACAATTAAAGATCAGGTGTTAATCAAAAGATAGGTCTGTTGCTGCTTTCTAAATTAATATATGCGTTAATGCATGCAATTAAAGGTGAGACCCGACATCGTGAAGAGGGGGGAAATTGGTTCGATTTTTTACTGCTGCTTGTACTATCTTCTTTCTTGCATGTGTTAATGCATAGGAGAGGTTTGGTGGGACCCGGGTGTAAGTGGTAGGGATTTGAATTATTTTTGTTGTTGCTTTGCATTTGCATGTAAACACATGGAATAAGTTGATGTGGGCCCAAGACATTTGATAACACTATGTATTTCATGAATAAGTCTCATGTACTAATTTACTTAATTAATCATCACCCAATTATATATATAGAGATATGTATATTTATATATATAGGACACTTCAATATAGATAACAAATAATTATTCAAAGTAATTTTTTTAAAATTAAATAAAGATAGTATAAAATAATTGCACTAGCTAACCTTTATATTTATACACAAAAATCACATTGAATATGTATATACAAGATTAATAATAATAATCATAATATTAAATAAATAAATAATAAGAAAAAAATTTTGAGGGGGTTTACACCATTTTTCATAAAGGCTAAATAAGAATTATCTCTTGAAACACTCCACCTCTCACCATTCAATGCTAACAATTTTGGCCAAGCCAAATGGTGGCTTAGGAAAGCAACCTATGACAAATCCATCCCATGACCAATCACCCTCTCACACATCACCCCCATTTGAAAGGATTCTCCTCACATACACCTAACCCCTCTCCTCTTTTTATTCAAAACACACAGGACTCCCCCTTGGCCGACCAACACTCCCAAATCCAAACCCTCCTTCACTACAGCTTAATTCCCTCTTCCTACCTCTACTACCTAATCCTCCTTCTTCCTAACAAGACCCCTCTACTCTCTCCTCTCTTCTTAAAAACACACACAATCACACCCCACGGCCGACAGTTCCTCCTTCTAATCTTCTTTTCTCTTCTTCTTCTTTCTTCTTCTTTTCTTCTTCTTCTTCTCCACCTTTTTTATACTCCATCATTAAACTCCCTTCCTCCTCCATCATCTTCTCCTCTTCTTCTTCTTCTTTTTGTGCTGCTGCTGCCATTGCGTATAGCTACTACTGCTGTATACGAACTTTCC
The DNA here is from genome assembly GCA_029216955.1 of Iris pallida. Lineage (NCBI taxonomy): Eukaryota > Viridiplantae > Streptophyta > Magnoliopsida > Asparagales > Iridaceae > Iris > Iris pallida. Next base: position 5,866,312 of record JANAVB010016196.1, on the reverse strand, counting down.
GACGATGCTCCGGCGCCTACTGTCGAGCCGACGTGTGCCACCACATTGCACGGCCCGGCAAGCCCAGCTCTAGTGTTCATCTCCTGTGCATCCGATGTGGCCCCCTCGTAGAGACAACGCTATACGCACCTTTCCTGCGTGCAGACACCATGGCCCGTCGCCGACGGTCACCTCCGGCCGCCCTCTGCCGTATGATGGCCACGCGCCGCCCCTGTATGCCTTCGTGTAGCAGCCCGCCTTGGCCGCAATACCCTAGATATTCGATTCTGACTTCGAAAACGGAATCCCGTCGACGCGTGCGAGGAACGTAAAGTCAGAATACACGTTCGAGGCAGCAATTTTGTGCGTGTTTTTTGGGTGATCCGACCATTGGATCATTGAACTCTTTTCTCCATTGCAATCTCGATATATAGCTCTACATCCACCTGAAAATTCAGCCATTAATTCTGTCATTTACTAGGTCAGAATTAGCCACCAGTTGCCCGAATAATTATATCATTTTGGATAGTTTTGTGGAACCAACTTCGTGGATTGTTCCTCTCGTCGTAGCTCTGTTTGATGCACCACCAGTTCCTATGCACAGTTGGTATAACTAACTTCTTGTCAAAAAAATTTTATTCTATTGTGAGCTCGTTTGATTAGTTGAATTTGACGCCAAAGTTGGTTATTCGAATACATAATTCCAATTTGTAAAATTTTAATTTTGGACCTGGGACTCCGGATTCCAATTCTGACTCCACTAATGGACTCGTGGAGTCGTTTCTGCCCCGAATTCATATATAGTTTACTAGATTTGGTGAAAGTGGGCCCGACACGTATTTCGATGCAAAATAGGTCCCACATTCCGGGTCAACGGATTATTTTGATAGGCTCATCAGAATCCAATTTTTGATATACCGTTTGATCATATCATCATTCTAGACTAGTTGACATATACTTTGCTAGATTTAGTAGACTTTGGCTCGGCACACATTTTTGTGTAAATCGAATTTCAATGTCCAGGTCAACGGGTCATTTTGAACCGGCTTATCAAAATCCAATCTTGGATGTACCGTTGGATTCGTATCATCATTCTAGAATCGTTGACATATTTGTTAGATTTAGTAGATTTTGGCTCTGACACGATTTCCGTACAAATCGGATTTCACATCCTGGTCAATGAGTTATTTTGAGATGGCTCATCGGAATCCGATTATGGGTATACCATTGGGTTCATATCGCTCGTAGACATATAGTTTGCTAGATTTGATAACTTTGATCCTGACATATTTCGGTACAAGTGGGTCCAACGACAGACCGCATTTGATCCAAATTACCATTTTGTCCTGTATCCAGAATTGGACTTATGGACAGTCTATCTTAGCTATTTTTTATTTATTTTGGGAACGTTTATGATGTTTTTTCAGCACGACGACAATCATGGAGAATCCTATGTTGCTACCTTTCTTGGACGTTACAATTTGCCTGCAGGACATTATCAGATTACTGCTTCACCCAGACAGATACCTTGCCATACTTGTTCTGTTTATATCATTCATATTATTCTTGTATTGTTAGTTGGTGACACTGGTAGTGGTATCCAAGGATGACTTGGGTTTTATCGATGATGACATCGATGTTATGGGTGCGTGCGTGTGTGACTTAGATCGAATTAGTAGACGTACCCGAAAACTATGAGGTTATCCCAACAACTTCTATGACTTGACATGAGATATTACACGACACTATGAGTGAGGATTCATTTTGTTGGCACGAGCTTACGCATTCGATGATCATCGGTGCGAGCGGTTCGTGTGTCGGTACATACAGAGTTAGATGGTGTCTAGGTTAGAGACTCGCATTGAGATATGGATTGTCTGTGTTGTGGATACGAGTTGTACATTTTTTTGGGATGGGAAATACAATCAGTAGGCGTATGGGACAGACAATTATTTTATTTTAGCCTCAGTGGGACCCGGTTATTGGTGTGGTTACTCGGTTATGGCCATACATACACTTGGGATATGTCTGACAGCGGCCACTAGCTGTGCGCTAGGAATGGTCGGAGGTATACTAGTGCATGTATGTTTACATAAGCTCGTGATCCGACGTCGGCCCGTGTTTCGACGTAAATTCTTTATTCACCTACATACGCTCCAAAGTCGTCTTCAACATGCATTCACGTAGAATGATTAGTTGTGTACTATGTCGGACAGTATCATGGGACAGTGAGTTATCATGGGCTGGTATACCATTCATTGATCATGATTGGTCAGAGTTATGGTTACTGATTGATGACTATATATTGGACCGTGTTATGATTCGGGTTATTCATTTTATTTAATTCACATTATGGCATGTATTTCGTATCTTGCTATGTCCCGCTGAGGACCTGGTGATCTCTCTAGGTATTTGTTGAGCAGTTTGTACAGAGTAGTTGGGCAGGTGCTACGTGATGCACTGAAGTTTCAGGTATATATATATATAGTGTGTGTGTGTGTGTGTGTGTGTGTGTGTGTGTGTGTGTGTGTTCTTTGGTATTCATTTACTCTTCCCTGTATACATTTCATCTTTGTTGTTTTTTGTTGCTATGTAGCCTATTAATTGCAAGCTTATTCCTTTCTCGGGCTTGCTCGAACATGTGTATTATTAGGTAGCCAACTTTAGTAAATTATGTTCATTCTTGATATTGTTTCATTACTGTGTATTGAGATAGATGATCGATTACTTTTAGTACCCTTGACTGCGTAGTACGTCTAGGTATAAGTCTATTAATTAAAACTTACCCTGGATCGTATTAGCTGGCATGTTCGCGTCTCAAGTTCCCGTATATTTTGAACTGGGGCGTGACAGATGGTTCAAGAAGGAATGCGGTGGTTAGTGGTGCTGCCGGCAGGGAGGTTGTTGGTCGAGGACATGGAATTGGTTGGGAATAGTTGAGTTGTAAATTGTTCCAATTGTGTAAAATTTTTTATGAATTGTGTGTTTGGGGAATGCCCTAATTTATAGATTTATGATACTTAGGAGGAGCATGTGCCATGTGGCACTAGTGTAATTATTGAAAATAATATGGGCATGGAGAGGAGTGTGGAGAGATATGGAAGGTTCTATGAAGATCCCATAACTAATCATATGGCTTACCATGCCATGACTAACTAACTTAATTAACTAATAATAACCATTAGTAATAATTACACCACTAACCCAATTCTTTTCCTTATTCATTTAAAGTAATTAGAATTTTGAAAAAACATAATAAAGTCATTTGCATTCCAAAAATTAAGGAAAAATTTCTACAAATTCGGGAAAAATATATTTGGAAGTCGATTACAAGGGTTACAGAGTACATGATACAATCTCCGTCATGACACGTGCCACAAGGTTCCTTGTGTTGGTTGTTGCGATGATGATATCCCCAAATGCCGTAAGATCCTCCTGATCATCCTCTCCTTTAGTCTTTTCAACTTTAGCTTCATGCAATTGTTCTTAAATTGACCACTTTTGCCACAGATAGCAGCCTTCCTGCAGTCCATAGTCACAAGGTCTCGAGAACTTTTTCGTGTCCTCTCCTGTAACTTGTGTCTTGCCTTCCCGTAGGAAGCAACTAGAGCCGACTCTTGCGACGATTCAATAAACTACTTACGTTGGACCTCCCGTTCATAAGTTGCTTTTGACTGCCTTCATCGTGACAACTCCATTAGGGACGGAGTTGCTCACCGATACCACCAACTTCTCTTAACTCTCCAATAGAGAACTCAAAGCGGAAGCACTTGAAGCTCATCTTCAATCATCATCCTTATCACAGACAGCTGATTGATGTTACCTTGAATCTAGCTCAGATGTTGTGCCACCGAGGTACCCTTCGTGCACTTCGAGTTGACGAGTTAGCAAATAAGAAAGCCTTATTGCTAGCCATCTTCCATTGAATACAGCTTCTTCCAAGTGTTTTTGTAGAACTCTCTATGGAGACGTGATGAAACACTGAATCGTCCAGCTATTGCCAGATGAGTCCAACGACCTTTTGATCGAGTCGCCTCCAGTCATCAGCAGATATGTCCGATGCTTGGCGTTGTTGCCCTGACCATGCAAATCCTTGCACCAGAGTATGTTCTCACTCTTTGGCTTCCAAATTACCCAGTTTTTTATGTGAGGGTAATCATATAGGTGCTTATCTGCTTCGCAGACATGGTTGCACCTTCCTTCTCGAGAACCTAAGAGCCTTGATACCAATTATTGGTATTAGACCAGAACAATCTCGCTCTGATACCAATTGTTTGCCTGTAAGCATTGCCAAACCCCCTGAACATAGACAACAACGTCTAACAAAAGCACCAAGCACATATGAGAACAAGTGTTTTCCAGTAACGTGTCACATAGAAAATTCTAATCTTTATACCTTTCAACAAAATAGAAGACTGTATACAAGCTTGTTGAACCCTTTGCCTAAAGTTTTAACCCCCTTACCAAACTCAAGAAGAAACCAGAAGATTACATTAAAATCACTCACCCTAACCGTAGCGATCTCCTTGTACGAAGACGACGACTCCCTGCATAGATCTCCTCTTCATGCTGTCTCGAACGACGAACCCTAAGAGAAATACAAAATTTCTCTTATTTCATGTGGATGAACACCCTGAATCTCCCATATTGTGCTCTTCTTTGTGCCTCCACTCTCAACGCATATAAATAGGTTGATAAATCTATTTTAGGTCATACTAGAAGTCATAAAATAGTCCACCATTAAATTGGTGGTCAAACAATCCAACAGTGTTGATTAAAACCCAAAACTTGTTCAACCTTGACTGACACCGAACTCGTCCTGAGTTCGATGTGGTCCCTGCCAAAGCTACTGAAATACTGACAGAATTCGGACAGAACTCTGTCTCTGACCTAACTGGGCCTGAGTTTTGGCCATTGCTATGGCAGAACCTCCTAACTGACTAGACCTCCAACAGAAAGACCAACTCTGTTGCTGCCACTTTTTTCCTACTAACCACTGAAGGTTGTCAAAAAGAGAAGAATCATTATACAGTGAACCTTGAATCTAGCATTCACATATCCGAACAATATTGGTTGGTGCATTTTACATCAAATGATATACGCCTCTGAGGATCTAATTGACCAATTTATCACTCACTATTTCTATAAATTGTAGAACCTTAGCACACCTAACGACCCCTTTATTATTGAAGGAAGAATATCAGCTTACTTTCAACTGAGTCTCCCTAGGCTGTGGTTGCAATTATCAAGCTCAAGTCTGTAATTACACTCTTGCTTCAAATATTATTTGTAGATTTCTAATCCACTTAAATCACGTAACTCTATATCCGGCCATGTTCATAGTTCTTTATGGGACGTTTGGTATGCGAAATACTATATAGCCGGAAATTCTATATTCCCGAAAATTAAATTCTAAGGAATTAAATTCTCTGGAAAATTACATTCCCATGTTTGATGACAATATAAAATATTCCCGGAAAAAAATAAAAATATAATAACGAAAAAAAGAACAAATATAAAAAAACCGGTAAAAACGACAAAAATGATAAAAACGAAAAAAAATGGTAAAAACGACAAAAAAGGTAAAAACGAAAATAACAAAAAACGACAAAAACGATAAAAAACGACAAAAAATCGGCTAAAACGACAAAAATGACCAAAAGCGACAAAAATATATAAACGACAAAAAGGGTAAAACGACAAAAATAACCAAAACACGACAAAAACGACTAAAATCGGTAAAACGAAAAAAAAAAACCAAAATGCGGCAAAAACGACAAAAACAAAAAAAACGGTTAAAACGACAAAATAATCAAAAGCGACAAAAACGAAAATAATCGATAAAAACGACAAAAAGGACAACAATCGGTTAAAACGACAAAAATCGGTTAAAACGACAAAAAATCGGTTAAAACGAAAAAAAACCAAAAAGCGACAAAAAATCGGTAAAAGTGACAAAAAGCAACAAAAATGACAAAAAACGACATAAAATCAGTAAAATGACCAAAAAGCGACAAAAACAACAAAAAATGACTAAAAAATCGGTAAAAAACAACACAAAAGCTACAAAAAAGACAAAAAAATTGCTTAAAACGACAAAGATTGACAAAAAAAGACAAAAAAGACAAAATTGGATAAAAATGACAAAAATAATCAAAAAGTGAAAAAAGACAAAAAAATTGCTTAAAACGACAAAAATTGGTAAAAACGACAAAAAATGACAAAAAAGCGATAAAAACGACAAAAAAAGAAAAATGTTCAAAACTAATCAAAATTGATCAAAAAAGAAGAAAAAATTTAGACAATTTTTTTTTGTCCGGGCAAAAAAAAAAAAAAAACCCACCTATTCTCAAAGGATAGAATTCCCATGTTTTGTGGGTAAACTATTTATCGGGTATTTATAATTTTCAGAAATAATTTTTTATAAACCAAACAAACGTGGTAATAAATTTCCATCTTAAATTTTTTCGAAAAAAAAAAAAAATATATCGTATACCAAACGTCCCTTTAGGAGTCCATTTATGTCCGAATGAAACAACGCAAGTGTTGCACTGCACGTCTCTCTGTTGTCAACCTGGAAAGAGATGGATGACCTAACTCTAACCGATCAGATCAAGGTCAGCCCATAATGTCAGCTTATACTATGTGTCATTGGGAGAAAAAAAAATCATTTCCTTATCAATTTCCAAGCATCCAAATGATACAAAATAGTTTCAAAGTTTAAATCATCAATGACACCATTGGACTTAAAATTGGGATTGCTTATACTTTTTACATAAATGTTAATAACTATTTTATTCACCTATCCTTAGATTTAGTGTTCGGTCAATTTTAATAATTTCTAACTAAAAAGTACATTTTACCAAATACCATAATGTTTCGATATCATTTTTTATCATATATTTATCAACATAACTTTTAGAGTTTGTTTGTAACGATATTTTTATCGGCTTTGAGGTATTTGAACCGGTCGCTTATGAAGTATTTTAAAACTCCTGCTTGGCATGTTTTTAAGGTATTGGTTTTGGTCGGCTCAAACTTCCAAATTATCGATCTAATGTAATTTTAGATGTCTTTGTAAACACCCTAAATCGATATATTTTTGTAGAAAATAATAGTTGGATAATTTTATTGATGGACTACTTCACTACTTATAGGGAGTCTAGCTCCTCTACATACTACATATTCCGATGTGGGACTAAAAGTCCCTTATTGACTCTCACAACTCCCCTCAAGATGGGCGATAGATATGATCATCCCCATCTTGTTACATAGCTTCGACAGACTTAATGAACTAAGACCCTTAGTCAGACAGTCTGCAACTTGTTCTTCTGAGCGGACATGGTCAATCTTCAGTATCCCTTGTCCCAGCTTCTCCTTGATGAAGAATCGATCAATCTCGATGTGCTTCGTTCTGTCGTGCTGAACTGGATGTTAGCTATACTTATTGCAGCTTGACTATCGCTCAGAAGACGTAATGGTGCTCCCTTGTCTAGCTTCAACACTGTCAGCAACGCTTTCACCCACAGCAACTCTGACACTCCCAGAGCCATGCTCTGTATTCTGCTTCAGCTGTCGACCGTGCTACCACAGACTGTTTCTTGCTTCTCCATGAGACCAGATTTCCTCCTACAAAAATACAGTATCCCGTGGTAGACCTTCTGTCGTCTATGCAGCTCGTCCAGTCTGCATCACAGTATCCCTCAACTTCTATGTGTCCATTCTTTTTGAACCATAGCCCCTTTTCCGGCGTTCCTTTCAGATATCTCAAGATCTGAAATACTGCGTCCTATGACCCTTTCTTGGATCATGCATGTAGCGACTCACTACACTCACCGCAAATGAGATATCAGGGCGAGTGTGTCCCAGATAAATCAATCTCCCTACAAGTCTTTGATATCTTTCACGATCGACGGGCTCTCCTGCTTCTGCTCCCACTTGCACTTCTGGTCAATTGGAGTGACTGCTGCTTTGCATTCCAGCATCCCTGTCTCCTTCAGCAGATCTAGTGTGTATTTTATCTGCGAGAGAACAATTTCTTGTTCGCCTTCACACACCTCGATACCTAGAAAGTACCTCATCGCTCCTAAATCCTTCACTTCAAACTCCTTCGCGAGTTTTGACTTCAGCTTAGTGATCTCGACTTCATCATCACCTGTGATCACTATATCATCCACATATACAGCAAGTATAGTGATGTGGCCTCTTGCATGCTGGAGGAAGACCGTATGAGTATTTGTTTGACGGTATCCCATGCCTGTAACAGCCTTTCTGAATCTGTCAAACCAGGCTCGAGGAGATTGCTTGAGCCCGTATAGCAACTTCTTCAGTTTACAACACCTTTCCTTGCGACGTCCCTCCGTTTGATTCCGTCGCGTAGACCCTGGCGGGAGCTCCATATATACTTCTTCTTGCAGGTCCCCATAAAGAAAGGCATTTTTCACGTCCAGCTGGTACAACTTCCACCCATAGTTCGCTGCAATGGAGATCAGAGTTCTCACGGTGCTCATTTTTGCTACTGGGGCAAACGTCTCATCATAGTCTATTCCATATGACTGTGTGAATCTTTTTGCAACCAACCTCGCCTTGTACCGCTCTACTTTTCCTTCTGGCGTCTTTTTCACTGTGTACACCCATTTGCATCCCACAGCTTTCTTCCCTTTGGGTAATGGAACCAGCTCACATGTCTTATTTTTCTCCAGTGCCCCAAGTTCTTTCATCATTGCAGCTTTCCACCTTGGATCTTTCTTTGCTTCCTGCCAACACTTGGGCAACGAAGTAGAGTCTAACGATGCAATGAAGGCTCGATAATTCGAAGAGATGTTAAAATAGACAAGAAGTTGGCAATGTCATGTTCGTAATCATCAAAACGAACAGGAGCCTTACCCCATTGATACGAGAAGATCTCCTTAAGGGAGCAATAGGTGGTGGAGAGATCATACCATCCGAGTCGAAGAGATCCGCATCAGAATCCGAGTGATTCAGTGCGGGGGCAACATCTTCAGGAGTTGGAGCAGGAGTAGACGAGGGACTTGGTACAGTAGGCACATGGCACGGCATAGGCACAGTACTGGACTTCTGTTGTCTCATTCTGTAGACTTGGAGCTCCTTTTCCCTTGACTACTGCTCCCCCTGCGTAACATATGTATCTTTTTCTTCATTCTCTGTATCTGAGTCACTGTGCTCTCCCCCTTTCGTCCAGTTTTCTACCACCGGACACGGAACCGATCCGACGACCACATTTGGGCTTATTATCTCCCCCTCACATCGAACACCATCTGTGTTAGGTGTGTCACCAAATGCTGAACCTTCATCCGAACCATAGTATGGTTCGAGTTCTCTGAATGTAACGTCCATGCTGACAAACATCTTTCGCTCGACTGAACTCTAACAGGCATATCCCTTCTGAGTCGCCGTATAACCGACAAAAACACATTTAAACTGCCCTAGGATCCAGTTTGCCAACGCATGGCCTATTATCTTGGACAAAGCACACACATCCAAAAACTTTCGGTGGAACAGTGTATGTAGTTGCCCCAGTAAGCATCTCCAACGGTGTCTTCCAGTCCAATACTTGAGATGACATTCTGTTGATGAGATAAGAGGCCGTCAATATAGCCTGCCCCCATAAGTGTTTCGGGACATTCATAGCCAGCATCATCGTCCGTGCGACTTCCAGCAGATGTCTGTTCTTTCGTTCAGCCACACCATTTTGTGCCGAGTATAAGCACATGAAGTTTGATGTAGTCCATGAGTGGAAAAATACTCAACAACCCGCTTATTAGTATACTCCGTCCCATTGTCAGATCGGAAACACTTAATTTTAGCGCCATATTGTGTTTCTATCCGTCGATGAAAGTCCCGAAAGGCCGCAAGGACGTCACTTTTATTCTTCATAAGGTAGACCCATGTCACGGGTATAACAGTCAATAAAGGTGACGAACCATCGAAAGCCGTTAATTCCGGTTGTAGGACAAGGGCCCTATACGTCCGAATGTATCATGTCAAAAGCAGCTGAACTCCTATTCCCCGAGCTCACATACGAGCTTCTGGTATGTTTTCCCAACTCACAAGCATCACAAAATAACTTCTCTTTATTAGCCCTTTGATATAAGGACGAATACATTCGACTAATAACTTTAAAAGAGGAATGACCGACACGCTGGTGGTGGAGTAGCAAGTCGGCTTCAACACTGCGACAGGAAGCTTCTGGTGGTGCGTCTGCTACCAAGGATGCCAATGCGTTGTCCACTCCAGTCCTGTCTAAATACCACAGCCCCTTATGCCATGTGCCAGTCCCAAGTCGTCGTCCTGTCCCTTTCTCCTGAAAAGTCACCGTAGGAATGTCAAAGGAAACAGTACAGTTAAGATCAAGTATAATGGCACTAATGGATAGAAGATTGACAGGAAAAGACGGAGCATGTAAGACATTGGTTAGAGTGTGTCACGACCCGCACCCACCGTGAGGGTACGAGTACGTAACAGCGCCCAGCCTACGCCGCAGTGTCGGCGGTAGAACGCTGTTCTAGGTCATGAACTATAACTACATAATATGAATACTCTCCATAAGGAGGCCAACACAGAGGTACAACTTAATCACAATCTAAGGTAGAATGTAGCATGATGGAAATAGATAAGAAATCCTCAACTGAGGTACAGCAGAAAGAAATAACAAAGTCTCAACATCTCTAAAATATACAACTCTGAAAATAAGACAACAGCTAAACATGAAAAGAAAGGACAGTCTAAGCTATCTACACTATACAAGGTATCATCCTGAGCAGCTGCCTGAACCTCCCCAGGGGTCCAGGTCGCGAGTGTCAACTAGGAAAACTCCAAGTAAGGGTGCAGGGTTCCTCATCATCCTCTTTAAAATTTTCAACAGGTCCAGTCAGGACGGGAGCAAGCACAAAACATCTCACGCAGTTCATATCATGTTAGGAAAATAAAGCATGCAATAGAGTAAGGTACATGAAACGCTGAAAGAAGAATGTATATGAAAACAGCAGAGATTTGATAATGGGAAATATCTATATATGATAAGTAAGAACTGTAAGCAACATGTGATTTAGAGCACAATATGGTTATATAAACGGGTTAGGTTATACAATAAATAGGACTCCTTTGTACGTGGGTGTACAATGGACATATACAATTTCTTATACAATAGGATTGATCACATAACCATTTTTACTCTCCCTCGCCAATCAATACACAAGGATCCAATTCAGTTACGTTACCTTATACAATGGCTTGTATAATGGCTTGTACAATGGCTTGTACAATGGCTCAATGTGATAATGAGAGTACAATATGCACAATAAGTGTACAATGATAAGGGTATTCATAAATACAATATGTAAGTGAAACGCACATCACAATATGTATTTAGTGAATACAAGGATAACATCTCAGAAGAAGATCCGTATAGTACCAATCCGTGATAACAACGTGTCAGCATCAAGTACAGTAATCTAGAACAAGAATGTAAATCCAGAGAAGTATGAAACGGTCAGAGAATGTACTCGCCTCGTATCTGAATGTCTGAAGTAAATGTACTGTCCGAGATGAGGTACCTGACTCCTAGTTAGAGCAACACAAGTCAAGATGTATACAGGGGATGATAATAGTAATCTATAATGCATCTGCATGCTGTCTAGGTCAAACTAGACTAAAGTCAACACTTGGTCAACTCTAGTCAACCACACTAGTCAACTAGGTCATGTCCTAGCCCAAACAAGTCTAATAAGTCTCACTAGGCCTAACCAAGCCTAGGCTAGCAGTCACACACCAATCACAAGGCTATACAAGACAACACAAGTCACACATCAAGATACATCACTATAATGCATATTCGATATTATATATATATATATATATATATATAATATATATATATATATATATATATATATATATAAAGAAAGGAACTAACATGTAAAGCTATGTGTGTGTGTGAACATGGAGGTGTACATGAAAAGAGAAATCAACACTAGTTATGAGTTTACACTACACATGGCACAAAGCTAACCCATCTACATTACACATGTATTATACTTAACATGCATGGCTACAAGTATACATCTATATACATTAGAGTAGAGACTATTTAAGTTATAACTAACATGCATCTATACTTTACATAAATCTATATATTATAGCAATCATTTAGAGAAGGGTTACATGGCATGGTGGTTGATATAGAGTGGGGTGTCCTTGTGCAGAGGGTGAAGTTCATTCTCAGTTTAGTTCCACATTTGCATATAAACTAAAGTGAGCTATCCCATAAACTGGTGTAACTAACCACAAAATGAACCATGTTATCTGAAATCTGCCATTAAGCCAACATTCCATATGCATACAGCTCATGCATTGTCTAATACTGAAATTAACTAACATTTCGAATTAAGGGGTTGAAGGTTAACATTACATTCATACACATTCCACTATATTGAAAATTAAAATTGGCTTGGCAATAGGAAAAGGAAGGTATATATATGCTTACATGGACAGTTCAGTGTTCGAACAACCTAAAATGAACTAACATTCAATCTAAATATCAGCTATGCATTGGTTCTATGTCTACATATGAAATCTGATATTGCATTTACAATATTTATACATTATGCATTCATATCTATCATTACATATATACCTTGCATTATATCTAGCATTCATTATATACTTTCATGCATGTATTGTATATCATTCTTTCATTCATGCATTTATGCATTACTTACATACATTACATTAATTGCATTCCTACATGCTTGCATTCAACCATATATACATTAATGTAAAGAGGAGATATATCATATATGTATCATTTCATTCATCTAACATATCATGCATTACATACTCTATATTTATTTAATATCCATACTACATAGGCTCATAGGTTACACAAAATGTATATATCGTATAGAACCCTTTTACTTAAAACCAATACTGTACCAATTGGGCATTCACTAAATTCTAGGATTAAAGTATGTTGTAGTACTTCATGTTAGCTTTCCGAAACTTCAAACGGATCGTATTTTCGTGTCCGGAAGCTTCCGAAATCACGAAAATACCGAAACGCGTTCGTCTTTCGTACAGCTGACACTCAATAATTCTACAGAAAGTTACAGAAAGAATTTGGCTTATTAAAATATATATTTGGAAAGCTAACTTCGATACGGTTCTTTACAAAAAACGGAAGATAAATTAGAGTTTTAAGCTAAAAGTTATGATATTTCTAAGTTGCTATTGCTACTAAAAACGTAGATAAAATTATGACGAATTTGGGTAGTTTGAGACAAAAGAACACAAGTATATAACATAATATATCAAGAACTCACTCTCTACACTAATTATATATATTATATGAGACACTATAGAACACATCTCCAATACAAAAATATGAGATTAAACATGTAATAATTCATTCATACATAACAACAACACATAGTGTGTCCAAATTTGGGGTTTTCCCACATGGACACAACCACAACACAAAGGACACTCCTATGACCTCCAATGGACACGAAATGGACACAAATGGAGATACAACCATGGGGGTCATTCCTATGGGTTCAAATAGACCTATATGCATGAGAAATGAAAAGGAGAAGGGATTTATACCTCCCGGTAGATCGAATCGAAGAAAAGCCTTCCCGGAGCGACACCGACACGTAGAGATTCCAAAAAGACACGAACGAGCTCCGAATCCTCCCAAACTTGGGCTTCCTCCTTGGCTAGAATGGAGAAGGAAAGAAGAAGATTTGGTGGCGAAATAGAAGGATTTGGTGGAGAAATTGCTAGGAATTGCTCTCTAGAAATTTGGGGAAGAACAAGAGAGAGAGTGTGGATGAGAATAATGAAATGAACTTGAGCCTATCCTCTCCCAAAGTGGCTGGCCATATGGGACTATTTGTCCTATTATGGTAAGGTCCAAAATGCCCCCACTAACCTATTCTATTAGTATTAGGAAATGGCTAATTGGTTGGGACTAAATTAGTCATTCTAAAGTCTCTAATCACACTAACATTATCCATAATAATTAGTCTAACCTCTAACTAAAATATTTCTATCATGTGGGCCATGGCTAACTAATGTGTGGGTCCACTAAAGTCAACACTACCCCCGGGTCCCCGTTTCAAGTCGGATTGAGCTGAAATTCGAACCCGACTCAAATAACCCCAAAACAATATCATAAATAATAAAATAATTTCAAAAATATTTCAAAAATACAAAATGACAAAAATATTCCTGTTCCTGAAAACTGAGGGTGACAAATTCCTCGAAATTAAAACCAAACAATAGTAAAATATCAAAATCACAAGTCATAATTTTAAATAGTTTAAAAATAATTAAAAATTACCAAAAATCATAATATGAAATAATTATCAATAAATAATAATTATAATTATAAAATTTCAAAATTATCCTCATCTGGAAAACTGGGTGTTACAGAGTGATGGAAGGGGTGCATACGACAGTGCCTTTACCCATTACAGGGCTGGATGTACCATCAGCGGTCTGAATACTCTCCGGTAATGGTAGGTGAGTATAGTCCTGAAATGCACCACGGGATCCCGTGACATGGCGAGATGCCCCAGAGTCCATAATCCAACCTGGCTGATGGACAGATGCAAGAGCACGCGCAGAATTACTAGTGCTAGTTTGGGCAAAGTAAGTGATGTGATCACCCGAGGCAGAAGACCCCCAGGACTGTCCACCGAACCCAGCTTTGTGCCTCGCAACTTCTTAAGGAACTTCCGCTCAAGCGGGGTTATTTCAGCCAGTTGATTCTCTCCCCCTTCCTCCGCCAGATTTGCTTTGTGTCCACCCCTTCTACCAGCATATCTCCCTCGACTACCACGTCGGCCTCCACGACCCCTTCCTCGATCATTAGACTGATTGCACAAGGGTTTTTGGAAAAAATCGGATGTAATGTCCGGAGTCACCACAATTGTGGCAAACACCACCCACAGATGGAGGTTGATTGAAGGCAGCAAGGGCAGACTTTTCAACCGCGGCTTGCTCCCCCTGGCAGGAGCCCTTGTTGGGCATCAACTTCAGTCGAGCTTCTTCCTGTGTCATGACGGCTATAGCTTCTTCCAAGGTCGGAAGCGTGGGTTGGGATAGGAGGATGTTCCGTCTCTGCTCAAATACAGGGTGTAGTCCCTTCAGGAATTTCATCATACGCTGCAGCAAAATATAAGCCAGAAACGTCTGAAAGTACTTTGCGAACGCCGGTTCGACTTGTGCATCTTCCATCCCAAGAGGATCATAATGATCCAGATCAGACCAGTACTTCTTCAACAGGGCTGCGTACTCAGAGATGGTACGTTCGTCTTGGGCCACCCGATCGAGTTCATCTTACAGTTGAAAGACCCGCATAGGGTTGTCCAAGCCGGAGTACATATCTTTTAGAGTCCGCCATATATCAGCAGCAGCCTCCATTGCTTCGACATTGCCCGACACCTGGTCGATTAATGAGGCAGTCAACCACCCAGCCACTACGTTGTTGACAATCTCCCAAACAGCAAACTCCTTTGCGGAGGGATCGGCTGGCGCCTTGGCATGGCCAGTGACATAGCCAACCAAGCCACGTCCCTTCAGCGTCCGCATCGCCTGCCGCGACCACTTCAAGTAGTTGGACGTTCCTTCCAACTTCGTCTCCAGCTTCTCCAGCTTCCCCATTTTGTAAGGTGACGGATCCACATCAGTATGGATCACACATGGGGTTGCCTCGGTTAATCTCTTTGATAGGATATCAACCAAGGCCTTCATCTCTTCGGCCGTCAGTTTGCCACTGATCGAATCCATGGATTCAGCAATTGTGAACCCTATTTGTCGTCTTCTACGTCGTCGTCGGAGTCTGCAACTGACCCAACTTCGTCGTCGTCGTCGTCTACGTCGTCTTCTTCGATGCCAGAGACTTTACTAATGCGCTACTAACTTGGCCAGCACCGACGCGCGCATGTAAAGTGAACACGTCAGGACACCAGAGAAGACATGATCAGTCTCTGTATAGATCCCGATGTGAAGAAGGAATAACAAAAAAGCATTTGTTAGTTCCAAACGGCATAAGCGAGGAACAGAGTAGGTGCAAATAAAGTATTTGACAGCCAGCTCTATTCGAAATACGCCGTTTTATAATTTTATTATTTTTTTTTGTATTTTTTTGGTTAAAAACTAGGGTTAGGGTTAGGGTGTGGATGGGGCTGCTAGGGCTAGGGTTAGGGTTTCCATGTCAAGAGAGGGAGAGGGAGGAGGGGGGGTGCTGCTGTGGGGGGGGGCTGCTGGTGGGGGGGCGGCTTGGAGAAGGCGGGAGTCGGCTTGGGGGGGGGGTGAGGGCGGCTTGGAGAAGGCTGGAGTCGGCAGGGGGTGGCGGGGTGCTGCGGGAGGGTGCTGGAGGAGGGGGCGGGGTGCTGCTGGGAGGGTGCTGGAGGAGGGAGCGGGGTGGGGCGGGAGGGTGCTGGGGTTCTGGAGTCGGCAAGAGAGGGGAGGAGGGTCGCTGGAGTCGGCGGGAGGGTGCTGGGGTTCTGGAGGGTGGGAGGAGGAGGGTCGCTGGAGTCGGCAAGGGAGGAGGGGTGGGGCAGCGGTGGAGCAGCCGGTGGAAGGGGGCTGCGTGGGATGGGGGGGCTGGAGCGGGTCGGCGGCTTGGGGGGAGGGGGAATTTTTTTTTGTGAGAGAGAGAGAGAGAGAGAGTTATGGCTCTGATACCATGTAGAAATAATAGTTGGATAATTTTATTGATGGACTACTTCACTACTTATAGGGAGTCTAGCTCCTCTACATACTACATATTCCGATGTGGGACTAAAAGTCCCTTATTGACTCTCAACAATTTTAATTTTTTTATTATTTTATTCCATTGATATCATTATAAAAAATATAATTATAACTACTAATATTTGAAATTTTAAAATTTTCAAATTTTCAAATCAAATTTCTATAGCAAATGCTTATGATATGCAGAAATCAACTATTACATTGCTACACACACTTCCAATATAATTAAGTAGTGGAGACGATGCACAAAAACTTCCTCTTCATGCAGCCTTCACAAATCCTATTTGGTTATTGTCGAAGTCGAACACTAAATGATACACACATAATTTTTTTTCTTCAAGAATCATGCATCAAGCAGACTCCAGTAACAAAAATAAAAGTTTGGAAGAGTTTTTGTTTATATATGAACATATAGATAATTTTATTCTTGTAAAAAAAATTTCAGAATGCTCATTTATAAATTATCTAAGTATGGATTGAAATGATTTAAAAACTATTATTTATACCACTCAAAATTGAACCCTCAAAACTT
This sequence comes from Iris pallida, assembly GCA_029216955.1. Taxonomy (NCBI): domain Eukaryota; kingdom Viridiplantae; phylum Streptophyta; class Magnoliopsida; order Asparagales; family Iridaceae; genus Iris; species Iris pallida. The sequence continues at coordinate 5,849,019 of JANAVB010016196.1, read as the reverse complement.
TTCATAACCGGTCCTCTAAAATACTTCATAACTGCTGTCCCGCAATTACCATGCACTATATAGCTTTTTTGACAACAACTTTTAATAATTTGTAACAATATCAAACCGAATCTTAGTGAAAGATGGTTCTAATGCAGCTCAACCACACCTCTTGCGCATTTCATAAGGACGAGTAGGGCATTGGACGAGCGCGACAGAGGTCTCGTTGGATGAGTGCATGGGTAGCAAACTCGTCTCTGTCGAGACCATTAAGATATCTCGACAGAGACAGAGACAGAGACAGAGACAGAGACATACCAACAATGTTCAATTGACTTGCTTAAGTTTGTTCTTTAATCATCTTATGTGTCCTTAACAAATCCTTAAATTATGATGGAACTTCACCTCTTCTCCTGTCGAGTCTTTGGATGGTCCCGTGATGTATTCATTTTTTTTTCTGACTAAAATTTGTGTGAATACCAAAATTCTAATTAAAATATTTTATTTTGATTGGCCCCACTAATTTTCCTCCATTAATTTGGATTCAAAAAAAATTTCTACGTGGTAAACGAAGTGACTTTATAAGGAATAGGAACTTAATCAATTGCTTGGTGCTCACGTCTGTAGTGAAATCCCTGTACCTGGACATCACCAACATACTAAATTGTAGGGGTGAGCAAATACCGACCGCTACCGAAAAACTGACCGAATACCGATTAAAAATATTCCGAAAAATCGAACCGAAATTATGTACCGATACCGAATTACCGAACCGATTAAAATATGGTATAATGGTAGTGGTAACAATTTGAATGTAATACCATACCGAAAATATCGAACCGATTATATATATATATATATACATTTTTTTCCTTAGAATGTTGTTCGTGATTAATTTTATATTACTCTTTTTCATTTTTATCTTTGTTTTAGTTGGAAATTAGTTTGTTAGAACTTAGAATGAGTTTTGGTGGACTTGAAGTTATGTTAAAAATGCTAAGAATTGAGTTTTGGTCTTTTGAGCTTATATTTTTATGTTTTTATATAATTTTGAAATAAATTTTAGTGTACTTAAACTTATACTAAGAATTAAACTTAGTGTCCGTGTTTGATCTTTTAAGCTCTTTTTTAGGTGTTTGTGACTTGTTACATATTATTCTAATAAATTTGATTAATTGCTTGCTTGGTAGAGGCTTGGCTTTGAATTTTAATGCATCCAAAAAAAAGTAAAAAAATATTTTTCTAGGTTAAGAGGTTCATATTAAGTGTGTTGATTGATCAAATGTTAAATGGTAAAATACCGATACCGAACAAAAACCGACTGAATACCGATTTAACCGAAACCGAAAAAACCGATTCTAAATGGTACGATATTGGTATTGATTTTTTAAATACCAATTTAAAAAAATACCGAAAAATCCAACCAAATACCGACCGATTATACCGACGCTCACCCCTACTAAATTGCACTTGTTCATGTCCCAACAGAGACAAGACCGTCTCCTACTGTACATGCATACATGTTAGTCCCGGGACGTAATTTTCGATGGAAAACTGAGAGATGAAACGATTGTAAGAATAATGTTTTCGTAGCAACATTTCAAGGAATATGCAAAACAGAGATCCTTGGAGGATTCTGAAAGACGAATACTAATGTGTTACTTCGAAGAAGACACAGAAGAATTCGTAGCAGCAGCAGCAACGAACGTCCACTAACTTTTTTGGTTAGATCAGAAAAGTTATCGTTCAGAACGAGTTGCAAGTGGATAATGGAAGAACTGAAGGTTCTGATTAGATTAGAGAGGAAGAAAGCCTGCTGGGGTGAATTATCACTGGCGCTCAAAGCTTGATTCGTCCCATACGAACAGCTTCCAAGAACCAGCAAGTTCGACAGAGAACGTTGGAACACTCCGCTCTTCTGACTTCTCGGATGGCACGGACTCCTGCGCTAAGTGGCACTGGTGCTGGCACACTTCTCTTCTCTCTTGAACTCTATGGATTCGTAAGGAACTTGTGTTCTGAACACTTGTATATTTTGTACCCTGAGAGAGAGAGAGAGAGAGAGAGAGAGCAGCATTAAAAAAATACGGTACTTTAGCGACTGATATTACCGACGACAGTAAATCAGTCGCTAAATAGCGACGGATTAGCGATAGCTTAGCAACTAATATCATATGTCAAATACAGTATTATTTTATGTCACTAATTTCGTCAACAGTTCGTCGCTAGATATATACCAACTACTTAGCAACGGATATTTCTGTCGTTGGCCATGAGTAAAGTGTGACAGTAACCCTCTGTTACTCATTCTCAATTTTTTACGGAAGTGTCACGACCCGCACCCATTTTTTTATTCGGATATGAGACGTGTCCAAGCCAGCCTACGCCGCAGAGTCGGTGGTAAAATACTGTCACGGCCATGATGATCAAAATAAATAAACCAATGCTCATTCACAAAACTAATTTAACTTACAATATTCACAAGTTTTACATTTGCAGAAAATATAAACTTGTACAAATATTGGAATGACTACAACTCTGCTATCTAGCTAGTCTCTAGGCTTTTGTCTCAAGTACACCCGAACTCCCAATGCTAAGTGAATCGACGGTTAATCTGAAAATATTGGTTTCCAGTCAGGAATGGAACGAGTACAATTTACTGAATGCAGTTTCAATATATGAAAATGACTATACAACAGAGGTTAGCCTTTAGATATATGATTCATAAAAATAAATGAAGAAAAAAATAGAATAAACTGGATACCGAAAGCAGTACATGAAAAACAGAAAATACTCACCGACTGACAGACTGAAATACCTTTGATATGTGATCGATCTCGGGACAATTATGCGACACGGTCTACACCGTTTAAAGTTACACTGCTACACTGTATAAAGTTACACTGTCTACATTGAAATATGCAATAGAAATCACTATCTACACTGTCTACACTGCATAAAGTTACACTGTCTACACTGTATAAAGTTATACTGTCTACACTGAATAATGTAATAGAAATCACTGTCTACACTGTCTACACTGTCTAAGGTCAGATCATATATCTTTGGTACTTCACTTTCCTCGACACCGCAAAGAATAAAATCGACATAAAGACTGAAATTACATCTCTATCGACTAACAATGCTGCATAGTAAAGATCAATACTGAAAACAAAAAATAAACTGTACTCGCCTGTGGTCCTTTGCTGGTGAAACCGATAATCCAAACCACTCAGTGTGCCACAATAGTCAAAACCCATACAGCAGTCTCCTGATGCTGAAATAGACATTACTAATGTCCTCAGAATAGTCAAAATAGCTAGAATTGACTGTCCTTAAGTCCAATTCTGGACATAGAGGCAAAATAGTAATTTCGGGTCAAAACGGTGTCCGCCGTTGGACCCGCTTTGCACCGAAAAGCGTGCCAGAGTCAACGGTCTCTAAAGTCATCAAACTACATGTCTATGAATTTGTTTTGATGATACGAACCCAACGGTATGTCCAATTTTGAATTCCGGTGGGCTGTGCACAAAATCGCCCGTTAAATCGGACCGTGGGGCCCACAAAACGGCGATTCGATCAACTGTCTCAGAATCGGACCAAACTTGGTATACAGGACCAGAAAAATGATACGGACCTATTAGCGTAAGTTTCATCTAGATCTGGCGAACGTACACAAAGTAATTGGGAAATTTGTACAGAGGTCGATATGGTGAATTTTGACGGATACGTATCAAATTCGTCGCGCACACGCAACCAATTTAAATTTCGTCAAAACCCACACGTCCATGAAGCCATTACGCACCTTTCGATGCTTTCGGTTCGTGACCACGTCGCTCAGATTGGCGGGACGCACGTCGCATCGAAGAGTTTTTCATAATTTTTAATATTTTAAAACAGATTTTTCTCCGTTTTGGACGTCCGATTTCTCGACGCACAGTCAACAAAATTCGATCTACAAGAAGGGATTCGAAGCCCTATAGGTTGTCTGGGACTGCTATAAATTAGTTTTCAAAAGTTGCTAAGCGATTGATCGAAATCGATATCCGAACAGGGCTCTTGGGTTGTTCTGACCTCTGTTCTTGGGACAAGTTTTTCATCGATTTCTGAATCAATTTGTGCCGTGTTTATTGTGAAATAAAAAGAAGTAAATGAATGGTATCAGAGAGGTTTAGGTTGTCTTCATACCCGTGAAGTCGGTTCCAAAAACCGTCGAGCGTGGAGGAAGAAAACATACGGCAAAACTGGACTCGGGACTGGCTGTCCTGCTCTGCTTGACGCTCTGTGGCCGACGGCCTCGCCGTTCGGCGGTCGTGCGGCGACGACGCGTGTCTAGGGTGGTCGTGCGCAGTCCAGGGCGGCGCTGGGTCAGCCAGGGATTAGGGTTTTGGCTTGCTACTGCTCTCGATCCTTTCTCTCGGGTTAGCTCTCGTATATATACGCACAGTTTTGCTCTGGAAGGGTTACGTGCGGGTCGGGTTCCCATGGCTGAGCTGATTCGGTTTTGTGGTTTTTGAAGGGTGACTATGCTGGGATTTATTTCTAAGGGGGTCGGGCATGGGCTCTAACCTGCTGTTGGTTGTAGTTGTTGTTGTTCATTTAATTTATTGCTTTCCTTTATTTATATTTACTCTATTATATATATATATATATATTTTTTTTTTTACTCTATTATATATATATATATATATATATTTTTTTTTTTTTTACTCTATTATATATATATATATATATATATATATATATATATATATATATATATATATATATATATATATATATATATATATATATATACATATATGCCTATATGTATATATATATAAATATATGTATAATATATATATATATATATATATATATATATATATATATATATATATATTTATATATATATATATATATATATATATATATATATATATATATAAATATATGTATAAAATATATATATATATATATATATATATATATATATATATATATATATATATATATATATATATATATATATATATATATATATATATAAACTCACATAAATCCCACTAGCATCTATTCCTAGTGTAGGCCCTGTTTGTATATATATGCATGACTATCTATAATAATATTTAATTGACAAAAATAATATAACCAATAATAATAAAATAATATTATATATATAATAACCTCAATAAAATAATAATCAATATAACGAAATTCAATAAAATAGTAATGGTGCATATATGCCATTATGCGCAGTCTAATAATCCCAAAATGCACAAAGACTCATTTTATATATACAAGTGTCATTGAATATCAACTAACAAGGATATTTATTATATTTAATTACGAATACTTAGAAATAGTCATTAAATCATTAAAATGGAAAACCACCCACTCACCAAAAATACATCAACACGCATGTCATCGGACGTCCCACATGACCACATGGGCTTGGGCTTGTCTTGGGTCCTATCTGGACTAATTCGTTACAACCGGGTTCCCTAAAACTCAATAATATAAATATTAAATAAATAGGTCTTCGGTAAGGGTTAAGTCACATCTTGGCCTGGTTTTCCTAGTTAGGACATCACTACGGCTCGGCCTTCCCTACCAGGGCTAATACACCAGTCAAAGCACGCCATTGCACTATCCGTGCCACGATTTTCTAGTCACTTTGTACTCCAAAACTCAACCATGGCTAAAATCATTTACCGTAATAATTAATTAAGTAATTATTTATAAAAACACCATTTAATTCAAATAAATAAATAAAATATATTATTAAAATTTCGGAAAGAGGGGTTACAAATCTACCCACCTTAAAAATAATTTCGTCCTCGAAATTCTAATTCACAACTATTCCTTAAATTCAAAAAAAGTCTACTATAATCTTAATCCCCTTTGATTTTAATTCCTCAAAGATAGTTTACATCCTCCTCCTAGCCACTTTGTAACTACGAAATCTCGAGGACTTCTACCTACCTTTGGTCACACTACTCCCTCAAAAGTTTGTCGCTAAAACTTTATAACCTTCCATCTAATTGCTAAAATTGCTACCAATAGATATCTACTGTATATGGCACCTATAATCCTCTCCTATCTATCCAGCAATCCAAAATTTAACAAGCAACAAATTACACAAGTGGCTAAGAAATATTGGTAAAGTCTAATAAGCATGACTATTCGTCGCTCTGCAATAGGAAGGACAGGAAGATAAGGAAGAACAATCGAGAGTAAGAATAAAGTTTCAAGAGGGTAGAGAGTATCCAATGATGCAGATAGAAAGAAAGTTTATGAACCATTGTCTTATTTGCTAGATTGGGCTACTCTAGTCTAGTCACTTGCTAAGTCTAAGAACCCTACGTTTCTCAGAGGGGCTTGCAAATCGTGCTATACAGAAGTTCCGTTCTCGAAATTCTAAATAGGTTCCATAATAGAACGGAATTTCAGAAATCAAGATTGTGATCTTTTTCGTGGTCATTTAAACACACGAGCAAGGGATATAATACAATACAAGGTCGTATCGCAACTTCCAGGTAGATGGAATAAGGGTTACGAATGACCTCACATTCTAAGAGGTGGAGACTACATAGGTATAGGGCCTATTTCAAATAGTTTGATTTTATAATCCAAATATGGTGGTATATATGGAGGAGTTTTACTGGGTCTTAAAGGGTTCCCTAATTTGGACATCAATCGCTGGTTGGATGGAACTTGGATTTCAATCTATGTTGACTGGACAAGATCCCAATGATAAAACTATTTCTACTAGGTTAGGGTAACCTAGAATAGGTTTCCATCCAAATGGTTGAGCTAGTTGCCCGTCAGGTTGGTTAGCTAGATCCTAAAGCCCAAAAATACGTCTTCGGTGACTTGTGTTTATATAGCACGAGAGGACACAATTGAGTGGCACACTAGTAACATGTGCGTAGTGGGCTTCGAGTAGATCACAACCATATATTGGGTCGAAAGGTTCGAGTCAAGGTTGAGGCTCTAATGGAAGTCGAGAAATATTACGGTATTATGGTAAGGGTTATAGCTAGTCCTTTGACCTGAAAGTCATACCAAAAAAATAGAGTACAAGGGGACGTGTTTGAGTGGGACATGATATACCTAGATAAAGGTGGACTCGTCTAGATCTTACATATAAAATTTGTTGGAAGGTAACCGCTGGTATCGTGCTCTGATTATTAATGACACGGCCGGGGACACCAAATGATCTAAATGGAAAGTGGGAGTCCATGGGCACTAATTGTCATCCTAATGGAAATTATTCTAATCAATCGATAATCCTCATATATCCCAAAATTTTAGAAGGTTTACAGTCTATCCATCTTAGAAGTTAGGACATGGTCTTAGGAATAATGAGGTTAGAAGAATTTCAAGGTCCAGATATTGTACCTCGACTCTTGTTAATAAAGAATAAGGCACGGCGTAACGGGATATGGTAGATATAAGTTAAGTCAAGGATTGTTCCTCAATAAATGGAAAACGAGTGTGTACAATGACACATGGTCGATAAAATAGAATGACCTACTCGTCCACAGTATACAAGAGTTGTCGACGGGGTAACCAACTCTAAGGCACATCATATAAAGGGATTTCTAACAACTGAGTCGTGAATTTCTATTTGTGTCAGGCTGTCAGACTACTGTCACAAGAGTTGTAGTAATCATGCATTGCTGTTGACAACTGGTAGATCATAATATGACAGGGTATTTAAGCTATGGTATTGGCTAAGCTAGTGACCGTGGTGTTCCAACACTAGTTAGGTCTTATTAATAAAATTTATATAACTAGGGCATTACTTGTTGGAAACCAATCTCGGGATGAGTGTCTACCATAGTCACGGTAAATAATTGTCCTTTCCTTTGTCTATTCATCTCATGTCTAAACTGTGGGCTTTGGTCGAGGAAAGGTTGAGTTAAGGTTTAAGGGTTGCTAGTTAAAGCGAGCTTCAGGCAAATAATTAGAGGCTCACGACATTTGGTTTCTTGAGAATAGATAGTCTCCTAGGTTGGCATTTTGACTAAGGGTAAAACCCTAACCATTCTCAAATTTCGATGGCTAGAGGGTTCCAATAGGAGTTTGAGGGTCAAGAGGAGAACGAGTAACTCAAGGCAAGGTTCTAGTCACATGGCTGGCCGACGGTAGCTACACTTGTATATACAACTATTATAGCCACGGGGATACTCTGTATCTCTCTACCATCACGAGCTTTCGTCTTTCCAAATCGGTGAAAGACAAAAACAATAAAGAGTTCAAGGAAAATGTTACTGAATATAATTTTGTGATTCAAAGGCGAACATATAATTCAAAAGGAATTATCAAAGCAGTCGCGGATGAGATCATAGATACCTCGACATCTCAATCCACGTGGAATAGTCAAAGATAGAGCGAACCGAGTGCACTACGGTTGATCAGACCGTAATACATCGATTCTGATTAGACAATATGTTAGTAGGCGTCCCCACTAAACATATGTCTTGAATCAAGCTCGAGAACTGAGTGAGCTTGCAAAACTAGGCTGTAATAGCAGCATTGGTCAAGATAGTCAAAATACAAGTATGCAAAATTTTTGAAAGAAGGCACAAGTAGTTCAAGTTTTGTGAGAATCAAAACCTTACCTGGTGTTCTTGCTTATACGGTCTTCCTACTATCTTCTTGTCCATAAGGCCTTGGTCGACTAATAGGTTATGACCTCTAAATTCTATATTCTAGGTAAACCTATTAGTGTCCGTTAATTACCTCGCCAATAGATCACAAGGACCATGGAATGCTAGGTTGGGAGACATGCTACCCGACCTACAGGACTTCCACTAGTGTTGGTTTTGGATCTTAGGGGACATACAGGGCATTTCATATCCTCTATATTATCCTAACTTGTAATCATGTCTGAAGTCATTTCACCGAGAATTATGCCTCTTCTGTATACCCGGGCGGTGGTAAACTCTTGTTTCGTAACTCAAACATGATACAAAATCGAACACTTCTTAACTCTATCCAATAATGACTCAAGGGTAACTACGATCAAAAGGTGACCACTAGCCATAGTTTTAGCAATATCCTATCACCTATATTTTCTTAAACTAATTTCACTTCTAGGGGTCATGTCTCGCCAGTGCGCTGCTGGCTGCAGTGAATCCATAGTCTCCATAATTTAAATAAATGGCGACAGTGCGCGGCTGTCCTGCCAGTATGAGTTGACTAACATTCCTGTAACTATATATGTAAAAATTCCTGAGCTTCTAGGGATTCAACAAATTGACTATGAAAATAAAGCGTAAGTATTTGCCTATAAGTCTCAATCCTTAAAGTAAAAGATTGATTGGGGAGGAAATAACTGAAGACAAAGAAATATAATCATTCTAATATCTATTTCATGTGTATTCAAACATTTGAGGAAGAACTTTGAATCGAACTAACTCGAGGTTCGTAAATGGATATCATAATCAGAAATTATATAATAATAATTCTTAGGGCAAAATCGGAACTAAATAGGCAATTTGGACTAAGATATGTAACACCCAGTTTTCCAGATGAGGGTAATTTTAAAATTTTGTAATTTTAATTATTATTTATTGATATTGTTTCACATTATGATTTTTGGTGATTTTTTAATAATTTTTTTAAACTATTTAAAAACTGCTTTAAGTTATGACTTGTGATTTTGATGTGCTGCTAGTGAAACCCTAGAGACTGCATGACCTAGAGACTAACCATGACTGTCACGTCCCAGAACCAGAACACTGGAGAGCGGGAGCAGACATAGCCAGCTACGTATAATGAAATGGGATCCACTCCACTATACGGTCACGGCTATCTAGATATATGAGGGTTTATCTACAAGCCATCAGTCTCTTATGGTCAATAAAAAGCCTAGTGTCTCAATCACAAACAAATAAGTAAGGTTACAAGATGTAAGATCACCAAATATACAATAGTAAGGCGTCCCAAATATTACATATTCAGCTGATCATGAAGCTAGTCGTAACAAAATGTGATGACTAGCAAGAGTTTCGGCATACATGATCAACCCTAGGTTGCCAATCATGTTACAGCCCGTAGGCAGACAGTAAGTAAAAATGTACACGAGCTAACACTTGTTCAGCGGCTAAACGCCTCAAAAGAATAATCTTACAATAGAGTGGGAGAGCCAAAATAAACCCACTCGTTGCCAGGATTTCGTCTAGTGGTCACCATCTGGCTGAAAAATCGGTAGATCCTCTGGAACTGCTCCGGTATCTGGCCATACAAAACCAGCTGGGTCAGACCCCAGAAAGAGCAAGTGCCACAAAGGAGGCTTTACTTAGGAACTAAAACCAGCAATTAGCACAATAATATAATTACAAATAAAAGACAGTAGTTAAGGAAAGCATGACAGGTGATATACGATGAGGTAACCATAGGACTATTCAGATGACCAAGTTACAACCCGTAAACCAAACAAGGACCGGGGTTGTAACTCTTCGTCTGAACGGAACTTGGTATCCCCACTATTTATCAATAAGGCCAGTGTAAATAATCACGATCTTGACGTAAGGTAAAGCATGTCGAGCATGTCATGGGGTACAACAAGACAATAAACGAAGAGAGAACACAGAACTGCTCCGGGAGCCAGGTTACAACCCGTAAACCAAACAAGGACCGGGGTTGTAACCCTTCACCTGAACAGAACTGGTCCCCTGATCTTTATTGTTAAAAACAAGCACAAGTAATCATGTCATGTAACAATCTTGTACAGGATCAAAACAAGACTAGACTCCATCCAATCATTCACGACCAAGCAATAAGTACGGCTTGATACTTTAACTAACTAGGGTTATCACAAGCCTTAGTTACTAGCAATATGCAATGAGATGTTCCTCCAGCCACAAGCCCTGCAGCTAATCCAGGTTATCCAGGCGACTTGGATTCATTAAGCAGTTATCAAGAATTGTTAGGTAGCTTGGTGTGCAACACATGACAGTGTGCGTAGAAATTGTTTCATGAAGTGGCCCACATGATAGTGGGCTGGAAATGTGCCCTACTCGACGGCAGGCTACAAGTCCAAACAATTGTGGCCAGGATAACGGGATCGCCTGTAACTGGAGAAATCTCTCATGACTACTGAATTATTCTAGTTATTAGCCTTAGTCGATTTCAGTGGGTATCCCTGACCGTGGTACTCAGGGGTCCTAGTCCTAGACATGATGCAAGACAAGACTGGTTCATTTGTACAAGCACAATCGTTCACGGTGTCCAGGTCATTCATTCTTGTCGTGTCAAGTTAGCCGTCGCAACAGCATTTTTAAGAAATATTATGTCAGGTTCACCGTCAAGAGTGCGCCACGTCGGGCCAATATCATGTCATGTCAGGTTTACTTGTCAGGAGTGCACCACTACGGGTCACTGTCGTGTTCAGGGTACATGTGCAGGACAGTATAGTGCAAGCATTCAATCAGGAGACTCAAGTTATGCTGAGGTTACTAGACACAAGTCATCAGTAAAGATCAAATAACAATAGAGAAATAATAATAATAATAATAACAATAATTAAATAGCAGGGCAAGGCACAGGAAGGAGCCATGCGGCTTAGGGTCACTGGAACTCATACGGCCAATAAGGAGGGCGCATACAACTTGGTAAGGGCAGGGACATGCGGTTAGAAGGGCAAGGGCGCATGCTGTTGGGGAGGCAAATCCATGCGGATCCAAGAAGTTGGGTCTCATGCGGCCAGCGGAAGAGTGGGCTTCATGCGGCTGACGGAAAGCAAGTCCATGCGGTCAGGGAGGCAAGAACGCACATGCGGCTGGCCGAAGAGTAGTCCATGCGGCTAGCTGGGATCAAAGCTCTATGCGGCTAGCGGAGTTCAGATTCATGCGGCTAACGGGAGAGCAATGCCTATGCGGCTCAGAAGTCATGAAGCCCTATGCGGCCATAAATGATACTCAGTCTATGCGGCCAAGAAGGGAGTAGGCTTATGCGGCTGAGGACGAGTTGGACCCCATGCGGCTGGAAGGGACTGAGGACTTATGCGGTCAGGGAATTCGTATTCATGCGGCTAAATGTGGCGGGCACCCATGCGGCTAGTTATGCATGCGGTTGGGAGAACACTTGCCGCATGAAATGTTCATGCGGTCAAGTCAAGCACAGTTCATCTTCTCCAAAATTCTGAGAAGAAGAACACCATGAGAGCCAAGTTCTCAAGCTCCATAACTCCATCATCCGGAGCCCAAATCCGAACTTCCATAGGTCAAAATGGGATAGAACAAAATTCTCTACAACATGGAACCATCAAAACTTACAAATAACAAGATTAAGTAGATCAAAATCCAAGAAATCCGAAAATGAGATAAACTTATATCTACAAGAATCAGGCTATGGAAAGTAAAAATGCCAAGTACTAAAGTAAGTTAAAATGCTGTAAGGAAGAGAATAAAGTAATGAAATTGGAGTTCCTCCATGAAGCAAGTTGCACTTGCCTAGACCTCTCTCTCTCTCTGGTAGGTGAAGAAGTAATGGAGGAAGAAGAAGAGTAATGAGTCACTACAAGAAAAAACCCTTTTTACAACGTTGAAAAAATGTTGTAAAAGGTCTTTTACGACGTTTAATAGAAGGTCGTTATATCCAGGGTTGTAAAAAGGGGGATATCTTCCACAATGTTCATTTAAACATTGTAAAAATGTTGTAGAAGTCCTTCTCATAACAGTTTATAAACATTGTTGAAATTTCTAAAATCTGACCAAAACTTTTCTACGACATTTTGTAAATATTGTAAACAATACTTTTAAAACAAATTGGACATGTTGTAAATATAATTTCAACAACATTATGCAACTGTGGTAGAAACAATATCTACCACGTTCAGTAAACATTGTACATATATGTTATACAACATTGTACAAATATTGTAAAAAAAGTTTATACAACTTTTACAAAATGTTGTATATTTTATTCAATCATGTTTGCCTAACATTGTAATAAATATTTGTATGCTGTAATTATAATATCAACAATAATTTAAAAGTATTGTAAATAAATTTTACAATATTTAGAAACGTTGTTAAAATATTATCTTACAACAATTTTGGCACGTTGTTGATAAAAAGAGTTTATACAACTTCTACAAATGTTGTATATTTTATTCAATCATGTTTTCCAAACATTGTAATAAATATTTGTATGTTGTAATTATAATATCAACAATAATTTAAAAATATTGTAAATAAATTTACAATGTTTATAAATGTTGTTAAAATATTATTTTACAACAGTGTTGAAACGTTGTTGATTATATTTCCATTTAAAAAAAAATACAATTTACAAATAAAAATATATTGAATACAATTATAATACTAATACAAATACACAAATACAAATACACTTCTAAATATAAATTCAAGCAAAACCTCAATATGGCAATTAGACAGTATTACACAAAAGCGAGCAGAAACATCCTGGTCGAACACGCCCAGAGCAATCACGGGAAGAGACGTGATGAAGACGTTATAGAGCGACATGTACCAGTCGTTGTACGCCGGTTGGCCAGAGAACGATGTGTGGGCCTCGTACAGAAAGAGCGTTACACCAAACGTTATGTTCTTGTAGAAGAAGTAACAACATATCTGCAAGACAAGGGGGAAAGAACATCAACACCAGGTTGAGTAAGGAATTTGGGGGCATAAAAGTTCGAATTTCGATCAAAAATATTGTAATATACCATTGATGAGATCCTTCGGTAGCACCAGTGTCCGTGTACAAGCAGTAACCTCTCCAGAAAATGGAATTGTGCAATTGAGATGTCGCTCGACATGACCGCCTGAAATTTCGGATATAGCAGTCAAGTTACAATTGAAGATAACATATTTGGCCTGACAATTGCAACATTTATGAAAAGAGAGAGAGTAAGCAATAATTTTGAACTTGTACTGCAGCTATATTTTTATTGGATGCTAATGTCACAACTTCTTTCAAGTTAAAAGATCAGTAAAGATCATTTGAAGAACACGAAGATCGTATCTAAAGAATTCAAAGTTCCAGATTCATTTCTAAGATATAAGATTTGACACCAAAATTTTGCCTGGTGCAGTATGCAAACTAGTTGAAAATAATGAAGCATGGTGATGTAAACACATTCAAATATAGTCTGAAGTTGAAATGATTATAGAGTTGAATGATTCACATTCTCAGCTCTTTCAGTCAATTGGCAAATTGCAGATTTTAACCCAAGAAACAGAGAACTCTGCACTATCATATAGTTTGACAATACAAACCTGCATTCCTTCTGCGCCACTGATCCCAATCCCTATGTCTGCTTCTTGAAGCATACCGACATCATTAGCCCCATCACCAATTGCTAGAGTTACCTTATTCGTGCCTTCTTTAACCAGCCTCGTTACCTGAATGTAGATCAGATTTGATATTAAATGGAGAACACACAGTATTACACAAAAGCGAGCAGAAACATCTTTTTGAAGAGCAAATCCAGGTAGCACCTACCTTGCAGCCATCCTTGGTGCAGGTAACTCTGCAGTTAAACCCTATTCCTCAGGAAAAACTAAGCAATGTTGATTATAGTGCTGAATCTTACATTCTGCTTGTTTTAGATTCTGCAAGTTTCTGCCAAACAAAAAAAAATAGTAAAGGGGGACTATTCTGATCGAGAAAAATAAAGGAAGAAAAAGAAGAGAAGAAAAAGGGGAAAGGCTGACAGATCATCAACTTGTGAAGGCTGAGCTTCTTTACTATGACTCTTTCTCTTGCTAGATACTGCCAGAGTTCTTTATTGTTGCCCATTCGAGAATGGTCTGTGGTATCTGTTAACTGAGCTGAGCTACTTTTTCTACCCTTCACATTTTTTGCATTGAGATCTAACATAGCGTTGGGTTTTACAGCAACTAGTTCTGAATTACCACAATCAGCAAGGCTAGCTTCTACAGCATCTACTGATGGGCCATTGCGAGGAGAATGCTCAGTCTTTTCTTCGGAGAAACTGGTTGTGCTATTTCATCAGTATTCCCCACCTGAACAGTACCATTATTCAATACCTCTTTTTGTGAGATTTCCGAAACTTCTTCTTTTTCCGGACAAGCAACTTCTTGTTCCTGCTTCAAAGATACCTAAAGACAGGAAGCTATAAATTGTGCTGCATTCACATGATGAAGACCATGGAGAGCAAACCAACAGAAGTAAATACCTGAAGCATCTCATCTGATACAGTCCTTTCGGATAACTTGCTATCCTCCACCTGAAGTGTCATCCCATTGGTCATAGGAATCATATAATTTATGGTTAAGATTAATTAACTCGCTCAAATTCTCACCAAAAATATTAGGAATCATATAGACGAGCAATTAGCAGACCACCATTATACAATCATGTTAAATTATTCTTCCCCTAGACAGTATCATGGAGCACTTTCAAGTTTTACTTCTAGATACAGTTTTAAATGAGAAACAGCTATTATGGAAATTGGAGAAACCAATTAACTAAATATGTATCGCATATACGATTAGGCATTGGTACCAAAAGTAAAAAAATTCAAAAGTAGACCAAAAATTTTCATTCCTAGACAACGTGGGACTGTACATAGACTACATAAAACCCATACACTCAAACACAGCCACTAACTACAAGCCTCTCCGATTTTTTTGTACATACCACCAGAAATAAAAATAAACACCAAGGGTCGTCCAGTGATAACACTTAAGGTAGAGGAGGGGGCATGGGTTTGAATCCCAGCGGACAAAATAAAAATGGGAATCAGAAGCGGTCATGGTGCTAGTAGCCCAGGACAGAGACAAACTGGCCTTATCTCAAAAAAACATAGACTACATAAACGCATACTTCAAATACACCCACTATTATAAGCCTCTGAGTTTCATTCCTAAGCAATGGTACCAAACATGGACTACATAGTCCGATAAACTCAAACACGCCCGTGTAAGGAGTCTGCTAAGTTCCCTTGTCCTGCAATTTTTCCTACAAACTTTGTTTAGTAAAGCATAGGATGGTAATTATAATATTTCTCTCATTACCAGCTTCAACATTCGCCTCAAGCTTTAGGGTGTCCTTGCCGCTAATATTACTTTCTTGAAATAAACTCAAACCGTGGGACAAACTTTCATATGAAATGAAAAGTTCAAAGATGATAAGAGAAGGAATAAGAAGATTCAAAAGAAATTAACAGAAATCCCAGGAAACATAAATATACCTCTTGAAGAAATAACAAGCTTTCCATTTCTATACTCGGGTTCCTTGTTGTTCATCAAATGGTAAGACACTACTGACACCACAATTTCTTCTACATAATTACTAAGAACTATTGTATCTGCCAGGCAAATCGAGCTTAAATCATCATACAGGACAATGGGATTGTTTTGGATACTGCAACAAGAACCTACATAACATAATTAGGAACCCACTTGATTAGGAAAAAAAAATCAAATTTAGACAACAAAAATAAAATGTATGGACTTTATCTAAGCAAGCTAATTCATTTTCATTATACAGTTAAGGCATAAAAAGAATAAAAACAGTACCTTGTAAATTGATTGTATGAGAAGCTTCTCATCGAAAGACCAGCTGCTTGTTCGTTTTAGAGAACCTAAATATCCAACCATAAAAAAAGTTAAGAGCCACAAGATATATATCGATGATCAAAGCAAGAGACTTCGCATCGATGATCAAAACAAGGCATTCTACATGAGAAATAATTAATTTTGAATAGCAAAAAACCATTAAGCTTAGGTATATCTTAGCCAACAGTACAACCAATTCTTTCAATATCTGACCAATAAGATAGGCCTGAGTTGGGGAGCTCTGAGCCAGGTAATTCCTTCCCTATGTTTCTGGAATTTCTTCCACTATGTTTCTGGAATTTCTTTCATTGAAGAAGATTGAATATCCAAACTTTACAATGTGGTAATTGGTACAAATATATATATGCATGAATACATGATATAATTATTGATGTTATAGACTGAAAAGGGGTTGTGATAAGTTCTCTGCTTTTAGAATGGCAAGTAGGCCCTTCTAATCACAGGCTTCAACTCTAAGAACTTAAACTGCAAGACTAACTCTACAGTTTATACAAATATACTAGATATGTGGCATATGAGGCAGTTAAGGCTCTTTATGACTCATACCAACAATTTATAAATATATACATCTACTAAAGGGTCTGCAAAACTACAATTACATTAGACAAAGACATAAAAAACAAAACTACAATTACAATTATATTATAACTCTAAAAAAATTACCTAGCAGGTTTCTTTTCCTTAGAGATGAGTAAGCTCCTTCTCCCTCCTCCTTTATCCGGGCTTGGGACCGGCAATGTAAAATTTACATTGGCGGAGTTAAAAAGGGTTGACAAAGATATCCTGTCAAGATACTCAATAAAACATCCATACCATATAGCATCAAAATATTTAATAAAACTCAATACAATAAAAATTCTTAAAAAGGAGTCTAAACTGTCGATAATAGTCAAATAAGGATTCTAAATATCAAAAGAGATAAACGCTTTGCTCCATGCAACTGTAGATCCTATAGCATCCCTAACCACCTTGAGTTCATCTGTACTTCTCCACAAATAAGCTTCTTTATCCACCGCAATATCAACAGAAACCTTCCAAGCATCGAGTCCTAGAGGTTTGAAGTGAACCAAATCAGTAGGATTTGTAGAAAAGATTTCACCTTCAGCCACAACTTCTCCTTTCCTATACCAACTCAACAACTTGCATTTAGCTCCAACCAATGGCTCATGCATGTTATTGGTACCTTCCATGATGTTGCTAGCACGATTTGACTATATACCATAATAAACATATACAATTAGTTTGCATGTGGACACCAATGGTCAATTAATAGACAACAAAAACTAACTTGGTGATTTACCATGGGAGTATCAACTTCGGGTGAACGTGCATTACCAAGTGAGCGATGATTTTCCTATCATAATTACAATAAGCATATGCAATCAGTTCACAAAATCTACTAAATTATGTTAATCATGAAAACCAAACCCAAGATCTTACCTCCAAAAACATATCTAGTCTAGCCTCCATTTTTCTCATTTTTTCTTCAAGTGAAAGCACCACCTTATTAGTATGTGCTTGGGCTTTTAGCTTGGAAAGTGTAACTCCAAACCCTAGTCCTTTTACCCTACCAGGTCGATCTTCACCCAAACATGTGAAAGAGCATCATGTTTCATTGATGTTTCTGTGGACTTAGTTCGTGATTCATTGAAATCTTTAATTTTTTTCTGGAAAATCAATATGAAAAATATTTAATGTTAACTGAGGAAGATAGTAAGAATATACATATAATAATTATGTTTTTCTTACCATTGATGCTTCGACAGCTTTATTTGTCGGTTCTCGATCCTTGTTCAAATGTCCTTCGGTCCACAATAGAACTCTAGTTACTTCCTGATCCGGTTTTTCTTTCATCTGCAAATTATAATAAATTAGCATACTTCGAACAAATGTGGCTATCCATATAACCTAATTGCAGAAATACTATAATGAATTTTTACCAATTTAACCGCCAATCGTGCATAGCCTCTCCGACTCATCGTGTGTGGTTGTGTATGATGTTCCTTACTTCCTTCATCAGGACGCTTTTAGTCTATGTCAAAGAGTAAATCAATAGCAGGTTGAAAAAAAATAGGAACAAGAAGCATGAAATTAGTTGTATTATATTATTAATCATTAGACTTTTTAACCTACTTGAAATTTTGGAGAAGTTCTTTTTTTATGAATTCACTCCATTGGTGATCAGATAAGTTCATAGGCTTTAACCCAACAAGACTTGCCGCCTTTTCTTCATCTTCTAGCGTAAGAGCTTCCATCACTCCATTGCCTACACGGGATCTATACTCTCTCAAGGAAGTTGCCATCTTTTGCAATACGTAATCCTTTTGTGTTTCATCCAAATTGTATCTCAACTGTAATGCATATCATTTATAATATATTTAGATATAAAAATGCATTGACAACTAGTATCTGAATCAGATATATTTAATGGGTAACTTACCAGCACAAGTGTCCAGAGCTTGTCTTTATGATCCGTCGAAACTTTTCTCCAATCGTCAAAGAGTATCGGAACCTTGTCACGGACTAAGGCACCTATGAATGAGGATAAGGTAACAGAATTGTCACATATAGGTTGTCCCTTTTCATTGAATTCCACTGCTAAAGCTGCACGATGAGTATCTTGAACCCCAAGACCTTTCAGTTGTGTTTTGCCGCGTTTAATCCTTTTAGGTTTAGGATTTTCGCCATTATTTTGAGTAGAATTTCCTTCAGGTTCATCATTGTTTTGAGTTGAATTTTCTTCATATTCGTGATTGTTCTGAGAACCATTTACTAAAGGGTCTGCATCAGGCAAAGTTGGATCATCTATATGTGGAGCTAAGATCAGAAAAAGGATTAAATCCATCGGCTGCAAGTCCAAATCTCAAATTTCTAGATTCGGAAGCAAAATTAGGCCACTTTCTGTCAATTGTCTTCCAAGCTAAAGAATCAACTGGGTGTCTTAGTTTGCCGTCTGTGCTTTTATTCGTGTCATGCCATCTCAGTTGTTCTGCTATATCTTGAGATCTAAACATCCTTTTAAGCCTAGGTATTATTGGAAAATATCTAAGCACCTTCACTGGCACCCTTTTCCTATTCTCATTGCCATCTTTTTTATACCTTGAAGAGCCACATTTTGGACAAGCATCCAGATCGGAGAATTCTTTTCTAAACAGACAACAATCATTCTCACAAGCATGTATTTTTTCGTAATTGAGATCAAAAGACTTCAACAACTTTTTTGTTTCATAGTTGCTTTTTGGAAGCACATTCGCATCTGGTAGCATACCACTAATTGTGGTTAGAAGTTCGTTAAAACTACTAGTTGATAATCCATTCATAGTTTTGATCTTGTATAAAGCTATTGTAGCAGAAATCTTTGTAGACTTAGTACAACCTGGATATAAAGGAGTTTCAGCATCTTCTGGAACATTGACCTCTTGTGTTTCATTTCTATCATCTAGAATAATTTCATCATGTGCGTCTAGAAACATCCTATATGTATCAAAAAATAATTCTTCATCTCCATGAACAGTAGAACGTTCTCCATGCAAAACCCAAGTAGTGTAAGTAGGATCCATGCCATTACACACTAAGTGCTCGAACACAATATGACCAGGTAGGTTAGCACATGTGTTCCGACACTTTGTACATGGACAACTAATATTCTTAAGTTGTTCCTTGTTTCTGAGATTATCTTTTGCAAGATCTGACTTTCTAAAAACTTCATTATATTTTATAGCATTTTTAACAAAATTTGATGCTCCTTCTTTGTACTCGTTAGTGACTCTGCATAAAGAAATATATTTTTAAAAAAAATAATAGCATAATATTGAAAAAATAGACAATAATATAATATAAAAATTATGATGTTAATGTCAAATTTAACCTTGGCAGATGAACCCAAGCCTTATCCATCACAAGAATGATGCGTTTTTTTCCTATCAGTCTATTACTTCTGTAAAGGAAAAGAAAAAAACAAAATTGTGAATTATGTTGCATTTTGAGTTAAAATCCATTAACTACAAGAAAACACACTTTTTGCTACAAAACTTTAGCAGCAGAAATATTTTGTTGCAAAAGACTACTTAATTGCAACCAAAGAACAATAGGATTTGTTGTCCGTGTCGTGACTGCAACAACGTGTATTCGCAACATATAAATGTGGTGGAAACTCACCTTTTTGATAAAGGGATGACTAAAACTTATACCAATTGAGTACATCATGGGAAAAAATTTGAACATACGACGATTCTTGACGATGATAGTGATGATGATGATGGTACAGGTGAAGAAGAGACTCTAACTGATAGTATTCATGAGATGCAAGATTTTTTTGAAGACTTACATGTTGGAACATTCATGAATTCTAGTTTGGGTGAAGCACCTAGTCAGGAACAAGCAGGAATCAAACCACAAAAATCAGTCATGAATTCATGTATTCTGATAAAATTAGTCAGGAATCAAACCACAAAAATCAGTCATGAATTCATGTATTCTGATAAAATCAGTCATGAATTCATGTATTCTGATAAAATCAGTCATGAATTCATGTATTCTGATAGTATTCATGTTATGCATATAAAAAGAATCTAACAGGAAATTAAAGTTCCTCTTATGACACCAATCCTTTAAACTAGGATTACTAATTAAGAAAGACATTTTAAAACTTGGTTTGAAATTTTAAAACCAAGTTATTCTGATAGTATTCATGTATTCTGATTTCTTTATTATTGGTTGCAACCGGCCGATACCAACATTTTCTTACCTTTCCCTATCAAGCCAACTAATAAAATAGAAAAAAATTGTTATTGAAAAATCAATGTCAACCCAATAATTCAATGGTGCAGAGAATCGACATGTTATTTTGTGTCGACGATAATATTACTTATCAACTTACTACTTGATACTATAAAATTACAGATTCAAAAGAAATTTCTATTTGTAAATTGACAACATTGGTCCATATTAATTAAAAATAAATTGAAAGATAAAGAAAGATGAAGAGAATCAGAGGAGGGAAGCCAAAGAGAAGGGGGTCCTGACAACTACCAACGAAAGGGGGCTGACAACTATCAACGATAATAACTTACATAATTCATAAAGTTATGCCTAATGTATCAGCTTTTTTGGTTTTTAAAAAATAATTTTTAGGTCTTGAAAAGTATAACTAGAACCTCCTTATCTTTGATATGGAACCCCTGATTCAGTAAAACCTAGGGATTTACACTGAACCTTGGTTAGAAGTAATTTGGGTTTTAAAGTACTTCTCTGCTAGTGAAGGAAATTGATCCACATAATTATTATATGTGGTCAAAACATTAGGATGTATACATGGAAAGCCTCTGATAATTTTAGTTTGCATTTGCATTTGATATGTCATTCTTTAAGCTTTCGATTTACATCTTAACTTTGAATGTCTAGAGTAAGCAAAAGCTTTTTAAATAACATATTATGGAGTTTCATATCAACACTAGTAGTATATGTTTTCTAAATCACATATTATGGAGTTTCATATCTTTCCTTCATAGAATACTGTTGCAAATACTTTACTGCTGCACATCCTTTGTTGTTGTAGCATATCCTACTATATAATACCATGGTACACACCTATTCTCCATATTGATATACATACCTATTCTTCATATTGATACATTCCTAAACACACATGCGCATGCCCAGAGCTCAGCTACTAAGACTATGCCTCAACCCTCTGCAATTGGCTTCAGTACTTTAAGAACCTAACTGCCACTGCCCCTAACACATTGCACAACTGCTGCTGCTTGGTTTAAAAAAACTGCAGTGCCTATGCACTGCTATAGAGGAAACCCCTGCACACAACCTACAGCTACAGCTGCACCCTGCCTAGACACACACAGACACACACTGCCCTGTTACTTGCATTGCGGTGTAGTGCCCCATGAAATACATTTCCTGTGAAAGAACACTACAATAAATGTGGAAGAATCACTAACAGAACCATAGTGAACTATTATTCCTTCAATTATAAGAACGGTTAGAATTTAAGGCTTACAACATGATTCAATTAATTAGTTTAATCATGAGTACCTCCCATAAATGACAAAATATTATGATCATGTAAGATACTCCTAGCAAATTACATTTAGCATTCTATCAACTTTCAATGTCCTTGTACTAATAGAGTCCAAAACCTTCCAGCAGAAACTTACAACAAGTCCCCAAAAAAGAATATTAAACTTCCAACAAGTCTTTGTACTAGCAGCATGATGGTCAAATCAAGCATTGCTGCAACAATATGGCATGCCAATAGATCCTCTATGTAAATTGTGAGTGAAGTTTAATATGAAGTATAAATTCTTTTGTTTGTGAAGGACAAAGTAATCATGAAGAGAAGTTTATACTGGTAATTTTTAATTTACTCCTAATTTTTCTACTTCCCACATAACTAAAGGATTGGTGTCATAAGAGGAACTTTAATTTCCTGTTAGATTCTTATGAAAAAAATTTCAAACCAAGTTTTAAAATGTCTTTCTTAATTAGTAATAAGTTTTAAAATGTCTCATATAAAAAAGAATCTAACAGGAAATTAAAGTTCCTGTTAGATATAATTAAGAATATCCAACTGTAATCACACATCCTAAACGACTCGACCATACCAACTAAAGAAACATAAGAACTTGTAATGTAGCATATAACTCTGAATATTTCAACAACACAAACATATCACCTATTATAGCATATCACCATAAAATAGAACACAAACGTAAAGATTGCCCCTAGTCCGGTTGGCCCACCTTGAGAAACTTAACTTCGCTGGGGAAGATTGTTGCAACCGCAGGAACTTTCGACTTAATTGGCGAAGATTGCTGCAACCAAAGGATATAGGTTGAGAATAGAAGAGTTTCAGAGTTCAACGCGATAGAAAAAAAGTAAAAAAAGTATAGAAGTAGTGAGGGAGAACCTATACCTCTTCTTTCAATTGATTTTTTGGGGGGAGGAGAGCTTCTGCGGGTGTCCGTCGGTTAAAAAGAGAGGGAAGATCAGATGATCGGCTATTTTTAGCATGGAAAAAGGAGGGAAAATTTGGTGATTAGGTTTTTGTTTCTTTCAATTGATTTTTTGGGGGGAGGAGAGCTTCTGCGGGTGTCCGTCGGGTAAGAAGAGAGGGAAGATCAGATGATCGGCTATTTTTAGCATGGGAAAAGGAGGGAAAATTTGGTGATTAGGTTTTCGGGAAGAAACGGGGGGGAAATTTGGGGGTCGGTGGTTTTTTGTGTGTGTGTTGGAAAGATGAGGTGAAGAGAAATTATAGGGATAGTCCCAATTTCGGAACCAGTCTAAAATTGGTAACCAAGACAAGTTATGCCTGCGCCTTTTCTGAAATATATTTGCATATTTCAATACATCTTTTTTTAGACTGTATATATATATATATATATATATATATATATATATATATATATATATATATATATATATATATATATATATATATATATATATATATATATATATATATATATATATTTTCAATTTCGTATATAAAAATATGCAAATCCTAATCGGGTTAGGGGTCCGTGACTTGAATTTTTGGTAATATGCAAATACTAATCTGGTTAGGGCTAGGTGAGATGTATTTTTGGTCATACTCAAATATGGTTAGGATTTCAATATTGATGTGAAAAGAATACTCAAATCCGATTACCTCTATGGACTCCGTGAATCTTTTGTATAAATATTAAAAATTTCATCTGTCAAATCCAGTCTAGAATTATCTTTGTCAAATTTTTTTGGTATACTCAATAATACTACTTAGAAACGACTAAAAAATATACCGTAATATATTATCAATTAGTAATATATATACAAATTAAAAAATTTAATTGTCGTACACATATACTATATATATTATAATATGACTTATAAACGACTCAAAAATAAGCTGTAATATATATATATATATATATATATATATATATATATATATATATATATTAAAAAATTAATTACGGTATATGTTATCTTCTCGCTTAGTTGATGAAAAAATAAAAAAATAACTTGAACATATAACAAATTCTAAAAAAATATACGATTTATAAACGACTCAAAAATAAGTTGTATTATAGAATTAATATATATATATTCAAAATTTTAATTATTGTATATGTTATCTTCTCGCTTAGTTGATGAAAAAAATAAAAAATAACTTGAACATATAACAAATTTTATAAATATATTCAATTTTTAAGTTATATTTAAGCTAACTCTATGATCGTAGGGCGATGATGAGCCTAGCCTGCACAGTGTGAGGCACCAGCAACGTCTGAGTACTCATGACAAATGGCCGTGATCTGAACTTGCGTGGGCCACGAATGGGAAGTCCGTTCATGATAACTCAACTAATAGGGTGTCGCGCAGGCTGTCGGGAACCGCCACCATTCTACCACAGGTATAAACGACGGCCGACCACGCGGTCCGTTGTGCGGTGTTGTAAGGACGTCGAGAAGATGACGTGTGCATAGAACGGTTGGCTGCAGGACGGCATCAGCTGCCGTAGGCGTCTGAAGATGTCGGAGGGCGCCTTCGGCGAGGCGTTGAGTTGCGGGCGTCGAAATACGTTATGGCCGTCTCGTTGAGCTCTAGAGCGCGCGGAGTGCGTGAGGTGTGCGTTCGGGGCGATGATCGATACCGATATATTTTGTTTTTTCCTAATCTGATATCATCGCTACTGATACTAACTGATACCGATGTTTGGATTCTCTTTCCAGTCAAGTCATAAAAGATAATTGAACAAAAAAGGGGCCATTCATCAAGGGAGTAAAAGCATATAAATGAAGAAAACTTATTTATCTCAATGATTAAGTTTTAGAAATTCGGATAGTTTGCTAGATATTTTTAATAGTTCATTAATTGAATATATGACATAATCTAAGCTAAAAAATACTTTAAAGAGTAAAATAGAGGTTTAGGAGTCATGACTTTTACACGAATGAAGATAGAATGAGCAGGAAG
>JANAVB010016196.1:5730999-5818499 GCA_029216955.1 Iris pallida | reverse complement strand
CCGTTGGGTTCGTATCATCATTCTGGATTCGTGAACATATAATTTGCTAGGTTTGTAGACTTTCTACGACATGCTTTTCGGTGCAAAGTGTGTCTAACGGCGGACATCATTTTGACCCGAAATTACCGTTTGCCCCTGTGTCCAAATTGGACTTATGGGTAGGCTATCCTAGCTGATTTGACCATTCTGGACATGTTGGTGATATTTATTTTATCATCCGACAACATCTGTAGATTTGATTATGTATTATCCTTAATTTATAATTAATTATTTTTCCAGATATTGTTACTTCTGGTTTGAATTTTTATATATTTTAATTGCTGTAAAAATCTTGGAAAAATGGTATTTAAATATTATGTTAATTTAGCTAATTTATTATAATTTTTTCAGTATTTAAAGTACTTTTGGTATTTTATAAAAATGGGAAAACAGAACTCATTTTCAGGATACATGTGTTGTTAATTTAATAAATATTTATGAAGGTTTATAAATCCCAAAAAAATTAGTATAAATTTCTATAATTAACAAGGATTATTTTGGTACTTTATTTATATATTTAGCTTTTTGTCTATCTATAAAATTATTGGAACTTAGTGTACCGTTTGATTTATTTATTGAGTAGTTACAACTTGCAAGTTTTGCGTTGATTTGAGTTGTTATAGTATTGGACCTCACCCGCACTAGTGTATAGATCCTAGGAAGTTAGTTTGTGTATAGTGGCACTCCACATTAGACTTTTATGCTAGGTCCCCACTTGGCTAATATCCAGTCGGAGGCGTGTCACACCACTAGTGTATTATTGAACATAGCTTAGAACTGAGTTTGTATATCATTATTGACAGGACACCGGACATCTATATCTTCGTACAAGTATTCTTGCTTTGCTCGAGGCAAGTACATCTACACACTCATTTACTGTCTTTAATGCTAGAACATGTATTAACCTTGTTAAAATACTGCTTTCGAATAACTGCAAGATAAATCTTCACATGTTACATTAATTGGTCCCTACCATGCTTAGGACAGTTATATCTTCACATGTTTCATACTGGTTCTCGGTACATGTTTCACTATGCTTTATACTGCTCTGAGTATTCACATATTTTATACTGCTCCCGGTACCTGCTATTTATACTGCTCCCAGTATCTCTCACATACTTTATATCGTTCTCGTATCTCCCATATGTTTTTATAGTTCTCGTATCTCTCACATGTTTAAATAACGGGTTAAGGGGAAACTGTTAGTATTGTACGTGAACATGATCCCCTTCTCCGTATGTACTTACCGCTCTCGGTGCCATTTTATATGTGACCTTGCCGTATGTTCTGGCCCCGCGTTTGTGTATGGATATACACCGATGCCGTTATGTGTACATATGTGCACATTAGAAAATTGATATGTACCGCTGTACATCCTATTCACCTATTGACCGATTCACGTACATACTACAGTTTTAAACTATATGTTGTCATTTCCAAAAAGAACCAATTAACCATGATATGCCATGTTCCCTATGTTACCATGATACTGTGATCCCAGTTGTACCATGAGGCCATATTTTCCAGTATTTCCTGTGTTATAGATTTATCACACCATGTTTCTTGTTGTACATCTCTTTCATTATATGTTCAGTACTTTAGTTGTAGAGGTTGTACTTGCTCCCGTCCTGACAGGATAACATTGTAGGTATACTTTTCGAGAAGGAATTGCTATATGTTACATATTATGGTACTGCATTGAGGACCTGGCCTTAGCTCCAGAAGAGGCCCCAGCGGGGAACCTTGCTTAGTTATCTTTTCATGTGTTTTGAGACTTAGACTTTGTCTGTATATTTGGATACTGGACTTTGTCTCCAGTTAGATACTTATAAAGTGTATTTTAAGTCTGTGCTTATGTTACCTTCGCTTATAGATGCTGTGTTGTGATGAACCTTAAATGTGATTTTAGAATGTTAGCTGCTTAGATCTTTTATTGTTTATTCTAGAACAGCTTACTGCGCTTTAACCAAGCGTAGGCTGGACATAGCTCGGCCCGACCCACAATTTGGGTATCGGGTCGTGACATATTTTTTTGGCGGCCCATGCAGGTCCAGACTTAAGTTGTTTGGTTACGTTATTGTACCAAGCATGCCTGCAATTAGGATCTAGGACAACTTGTTAACACTATGGATAAACATTTAGAACACCTAGAGGATTTCTAGGATTGCAACATAGGAGCTCAACAGCATAGGACCGTTAGCTATAATTAGCCTCTTGTTTGTATTTCAATGGGTCAATTTAGACCAAGTTTGTACCCTTGGGATGACCCCTGAGGATCTCACTAATCTTATCTAGAAATCAGTTTCCACTTATTTCCATTTGCTCTTCTTTAATTCGTTGTTGAATTTAATTTCTGATTTTTGTTGTTAACTTTGGTCTTGCATCGTGATAAATTTTGTGGATTGAATTGTGATATTCTGAAGGTAAACGTCTGCTTAGTTATGGAGTTTAGAATTTATCGCAGCCATTAGCTGGTATGACAAAAACATAGAGCCTGATTTTGGATATACTATCCTATCCATAGAATTTAGATTTTCTTGCAGCCATACGGTTGGCGTGGTAAGGAATCTAGATAATATGACGATAGGGTGTATACCTTAGTTATGGACTCCCTCGTTTATTGCATATAAGCTTACTGGTGGGGCAAAAATTCTGGCAACATGATTTCAGGAGACGTATATGGTTATCAGATCATATCTCAGCTTGGTTCACTTCGTTATGATCGATTGAGCAAGAATAAATTCTTTATCATTCTTTCCCGTCTTGATTAACTCTGTTCTATCTACATCTACAACTAGGATTATAGGTTCTCTAGGATTCTCCAACAGGATTTTTTCATGTTATCTTTTGGACATAATTATTTTTGTGTTCCATCTTTCCTATGACTTGACTAAACTTTTTCGTTAACCTTTGGTAATTCTTCTCGTTATACATCTCGTTGTCTTCGTACCATTTGGAAATATTTCGATAAACTTTTCTGTCTTGCTTGACCCTTTAACTTGTTTGGACACTGTTATGGATTGCTTGACCCAGTCTTAGGCCTTGTAACCTTCTATTTGATAGACGACCGAATAGTCAAACCTGTTGACTGATCTGTGATAACTATAGATGTATTGTGTGATTGTGATAAATACTTTTCCTAGGGATTGGTTAGATTAAGCTTATGGGACAAGTATAGGTGACTGACTGTAGCAGACTTGGAAACATTAAGAACGATTGTATTGGTATATGACTCGATGATAGGGTATCTAAGATGGAGAAATGAGATATTAATTGTGGACTAGGATTGAGGATTAGAATCTTGTGCTTAGCAGTTTGAGAATTCAGTATTTGTAGAATTTTGGTTGGTTACCTATCGCTAATTACATGTGATTAGAGGGTAGATTGATATGTGGATTGATATAGAATAAGTTAGAATGAGATGTAATATTGCATACGAGATCGGAAAGATATCAAAATGAGACAAAGACATATGTACATTGGTAATTAATAATCGGGAGTTTGAAATTGAGGATTTATATTCGGAGGACTTGTTGAGTAAAAAAAAAGGCTCTACGCCAAGAATAAATATATGAAAGTATGATTTCAAGGAGAAGCTGTAGGAAAGGATTGACGACAAATTATGCAAGGGCCTGTGGATTGATAGAATATGGATACTTAGGATACGATAAGGAAATCAAGTATTTACAATTGAGGTTAAAAATATGGTTGGTGACCAAGCATTGTTTGCTTGTGAACATACCCAGAGAATGACCTATAGTTTAGGGTATACATAAATGTTCCATTAGTATGGAAGATTCTAAAGGATATATGACGTATTTATGATAGAAGACTTTGTTGAACCTAAACCAAAAGATTGTAAGGAGAAAACAAGAGATGATTACAAGGATAGCAGATTGAGTATTGTAGCCAGAGCAGCTACATATTATAGTTGACTGGTTGGATGATTTTTAATTTCGAGGACGAAATTTTTGTAAGGTGGGTAGGATGTAAGCCCCTGAATTTCAGGGTTTATTTTTATTTTTCTTAATAAATTATTATCGATAAATATTTTATTTATTTAATTGTTTTGATTATTTATGTACCTTTCCATGACTTTGATTCTGGAGCGTCAGGGATGCCAATCTCTGTAAATTTCTTCATGGGTTTTGAAGTAGGCAAGATTATCTTCCTGTGATATATCGTGTCCCACTTGAACTTGTCCCTTGTGCTCTTTTGTATCGCGCAAATTCGGGTCAACTTAGACCGATTAATCATTCAATAATTATTCTCACTTTTATTTTGATCGTCGTTTGCACGTCACCGTGACTTTAATTTAGGAGCACCAGACCAGTCGTTTTCTCAGAACCAAACTTCTCTAAATGATCTACTCGAGACGCACTCCACCCATGACCTTCGTGGTCCCACTCAGACACTTCATTTTGTGCTCCATTTCTTCGCACAACTTCCGGGTAAATTTAGGCCGATTTATTTTCTGCCGTGAAACCTGAATTAAATTCCAATTAATTTCAGGACCCGACATCGATCCAGCCTGTCAACCCGAAGTATGGACGTGGCCCACTTGAAGCCTACTACCCACATGAAACTCGTGTCCTATTATTGGAGTCCCCGTATATTATTTATTTACCCGTGTTCATAAATACGTATTTAATTCAATTATTGCACTCTGTCCGATTTTGACCCGACCCGGCTCGACCGAATCCGAACCCAAGCTCCACGTTGCTCTTTCATGACTGCCCGAGTACCCCACATAATCTTTTTCTATTTTTTTCCCTATTTTAAATATTTATTTTTCTCTCTCAACTTTACAAATATTCTATGTATTATATTATATATAATATGTATATAATAACTCTCTCTCTCTTCATTATCAAACACCACCTCACCACACTCTCTCTACACTCCCATCACAGCCACCCCATGGCCGAACCCCCTCCTCTCTATACTTTTCTTTCTCTCTCTCTCTCTTTATATATATACCTACAATATATATATATATTATATATATATATATATTATATATATATATATAATTATATATATATCTATATTAAACATACATATATAACTCTCTCACTTTCCACCTTACCCTCTCCTCTCTCTACCAGCACACACTTCTCCCCCCCAACCGACCTCGCTCTCTCTCCCTCTCTCATAATATCTAAAACTCTCACTCTCTCTCTATTATATTTATACACACTCCACTCTCTCATTCTCTCTCTTTATATTATCACAAACAAACACACACACCCACTCCCACCACACCACAGCCGACACCCCACCCATGCCGAACACCACCACCCTCGCCGTGCCCCTGGCCAGAGCTCCTCCCCGAGCTTCACCCTCCCTCTCCCTACACCTTCATCATCTTCACCATCATCATCATCATAAACACCATCTCCATCACCATTACAACCACCTCCACCATGCACCTCCACCACCTTCACCCGAGCCACCACCTCTCCGCCACCACCGGCGACCACGCCACCGCCGTGGTCGGCCAGCCCCGCCCCACTGCGGCTCGGCAATAGCAGCCAGCAACGCAAGCTGCAGTAGCAGCGGCGCGCACGTGCGCCGCGCGCGCGGGCCGCCGTTGTGCGCCGCCGCGCCGCCGCACGGCCGCCGTGGGCGACCCCCACCGGCGCGCAAGCCTCCGGTGAACGCTCCTGGCCGCCGCCTTCCTTCCCGGTGCGACGCATAGGCTATTCGTGCGTTTACGTCGAAATCCCGTCGGCGCGCGCGAGTTTTGAACTCGGAATGGCGCTCCGTCGCAGCGAGTTCGTACGGATTTTTTGGTTAATCTGACCGTTGGATCGGTGATTTCTTTGCTCCGTCTCAATCTCGGTATATCCATCTTCACTTATGTCAATTTTGTCCGTTAATTTCGTCGTTTGATACCTCAAAACTGGCCACCAAGTTGACGTTTTAAATTGAACAGTTTTTGGACAGTTTCGTGGAGACGACTTCGTCAGCTCGTAACTTTGCCGTCGCAGCTCCGTTTTGCACACCGTCAGTTCCGGTGCACAGCTGGTATAACCTCTTCCTGTCTCCTTTAGGTTTCGTTTCATTATAAGCACGTTTGGTTGGTTGAATTCGACGCCAAAGTTGGCCGTCCGAATTCCTTAATTTGCACTTGTTAAATTTCATTTTTGAACCCGGGACTCCGGATTAAATTTCTGACACCACCAGTAGACTCGTGGCGTCGTTCTGGCATATTTTTCATATAAAATTTGCTTGATTTGGAGAACGTGGGCCCTGGCACGCATTTCGGTGCAAAGCGGGTCCCACTTTTCGCGTCAACGGGTCACTTTGAGATCGGCTCATCGGAATCCAATTCCGGATATACCGTTGAGTTCGTATCGTCATTCTGGACTC
This sequence comes from Iris pallida, assembly GCA_029216955.1. Lineage (NCBI taxonomy): Eukaryota > Viridiplantae > Streptophyta > Magnoliopsida > Asparagales > Iridaceae > Iris > Iris pallida. The sequence continues at coordinate 5,812,085 of JANAVB010016196.1, read as the reverse complement.
GTTGACATATAATTTGCTGAGTTTTGAAGACATTTGCTCCGGCAACGTATTTTCGTGCAAACCGGATACCAAGTGTCGCGTCAACGTATCATTTTGAGATCGGCACATCGGAATCCTATTTCGGACATACCGTTGGGTTCGTATCATCATTCTGGATTCGTGAACATATAATTTGCTAGGTTTTGTAGACTTCTATTCCGACACGCTTTTCGGTGCAAAGTGTGTCCAACGGCGGACATCATTTTGACCCGAAATTACCGTTTTGCCCCTGTGTCCAAATTGGACTTATGGGTAGGCTATCCTAGCTGATTTGACTGTTCTGGACATGTTGGTGATATTTTTTTATCATCCGACAACATCTGTAGATTTTGATTATGTATTATCCTTAATTATAATTAATTATTTTTCCAGATATTGTGTTACTTTCTGGTTTTGAATTTTATATATATTTTAATTGCTGTAAAAAATTTTGGAAAAAAATGGTATAAATATTATGAATTTAGCTAATTATAATTTTTTTCAGTATTAATAAGTACTTTTGGTATTTTATAAAAAATGGGAAAACAGAACTCATTTTCAGGATACATGTGTTTGTTGATTTTTAATAAATATTTATGAAGGTTTATAAATCCCAGAAAAATTAGTATAAATTTCTATAATTAACAAGGATTATTTTGGTACTTTATTTTATATATAATTTAGCTTTTTGTCTATCTCTAAAATTGTTGGAACTTAGTGTACCGTTTGATTTATTTATTGAGTAGTTACAACTTGCAAGTTTTGCGTTGATTTGAGTTGTTATAGTATTGGACCTCACCCCGCACTAGTGTATAGATCCTAGGAAGTTAGTTTGTGTATAGTGGCACTCCACATTAGACTTTTATGCTAGGTCCCCACTTGGCTAATATCCAGTCAGGAGGCGGCACACCACTAGTGTATTATTGAACATAGCTTAGAACTGAGTTTGTATATCATTATTGACAGGACACCGGACATCTATATCTTCTACTAGTATTCTTGCTTTGCTCGAGGCAAGTACATCTACACACTCATTTACTGTCTTTTAATGCTAGAACATTTATACCCTGTAAAATACTGCTTTCTGAATAACTGCAGATAAATCTTCACATGTTACATTAATTTGGTCCCTACCATGCTTAGGACAGTTCTTATATTCACATGTTTCATACTGGTTCTCGGTACATGTTTCACTATGCTTTATACTGCTGAGTATTCACATGTTTATACTGCTCCCGGTACCTGCTATGTTTATATGCTCCCAGTATCTCTCATACTTTATATTGTTCTCGTATCTCCCAATGTTTTTACAGTTCTCGTATCTCTCACATGTTTAAATAACGGGTTAAGGGGAAACTGTTAGTATTGTACGTGAACATGACCCCCTTCTCCGTATGTACTTACCGCGCTCGGTGCTATTTTATATGTGACATTGCCGTATGTTCTGGCCCGCGTTTGTGTATGGATATACACCGATGCGTTAGTGTATGTATGTGCACATCAGAAAATTGATATGTACGCTGTACATCCTATTCACCTATTGACCGATTCACGTACATACTACAGTTTTAAAACTATATGTTGTCTTTTCCAAAAAGAACCAATTAAACCATGATATGCCATGTTCCCTATGTTACCATGATACTGTGATCCCAGTTGTACATGAGGCCATGTTTTCCAGTATTCCTGTTTTATAGATTTATCACACCATGTTTCTTGTTGTACTCTTTCATTATATGTTCAGTACTTTAGTTGAGAGGTGTATTTGCTCCCGTCCTGACAGGATAACGTTGTAGGATACTTTTCGAGAAGGAATTGCTATTGTTACATATTATGGTACTGCATTGAGGACCTGGCCTTAGCTCCAGAAGAGGCCCCAGCGGGGAACCTTGCTTAGTTATCTTTTCATGTGTTTTGAGACTTAGACTTTGTCTGTACTTATATTTGGATACTGGACTTTGTCTCCAGTTAGATACTTATAAAGTGTTATTAAGTCTGTGCTTATGTTACCTTCGCTTATAGATGCTGTGTTGTGATGAACCTTAAATGTGATTTAGAACTGTTAGCTGCTTAGATCTTTTATTGTTATTCTAGAACAGCTTACTGCGCTTTAACCAAGCGTAGGCTGGACATGGCTCGGCCCGGCCCAACAATTTGGGTATCGGGTCATGACAAGTGCAGCCCACTGCGGAAGACTGCATCTGCTTCTGTTGCTGAGGGAACGTGACCGACGTTACTGAGGCTGTCTGCCTCGGAGTTCCAATTGTCAAAGCCCTGACTACCGGGGCTGGTGCTGTCGATTGGGTCATCTGGCCGTGAGACGCTTCTGACCTCCGGTCCTGTCCACAATCCTCTGGGAGGTATACTCGTGCCTCCTGGCTGCTCTCAATACTGCATCAAGGGTCTGATGCTCAAACTCCACTGCCAGCAAAATCTCGAGATGGAGCCCTGCTGGAACCGCTGGGCTGTCGAACTCGGTCGCCACCAGGGTGGGAGCAAACCGACTAAGCCTGAGAAACTCGGCCGCATACCATCGACCGTCCTGTCCATCTGCTTCAAATTGGTGAACTTGGTCTGTAGATCGTACCGAGCTACCGCATCGAAGTACTTGGTCTGGAACCTCTCTCTGAATACGGCCCTAAGATAGGGGCCACTATCCCACGGCCTGCGCTGCCTACCAGCTGCGGGCAAGATCCAGTAACTGCAGGCGTACCACGGCCACCTTCTCGTCTTCTGGGGTCCTGGTTGCTTCTAGAATCACTTCGGTGTCCTGAAGCCATACGTTAGCAGCGATAGTATCTTCACTGCCATCGAAGAAGGAAGGGTTCAGGCGCTTGAAACTATTTGCTGTACGGTTCCCATGACGACCGCCTCTGCTCAGAGCATCTTCCATGCCTGGTGCAAGGCATCTCCTCTACGATCGTGGGAAGCTAACAAGGTCCTGATGAGTCCTACCAAGGTGCCATTATCGAGCTCTGCAGGCTGGACGGGCTGAACTGGTGGCTCGGGATCCCCGGTAGGCATGAGGGAGGCTGCTCCTGAGTGCTGGGCCTGATCTTCGGGTTGCTGCTGGTCTACGGGAGGCGCTCTACCTTGCAGATCGGCAGGTCCAGGAACAATGCCGTTGAAGAAGACGACATAGAGAATAATAAGGAAGGACCAAGACAGATCAACGGTACAAGCATGTGATCAGGTCGAGAATCTCAGGGATTAGAAGATACGGACGGAGATCAAGGACGAGTGCAGATTGAGACATCTATTCAGTAAACCCTCACATATCTTGATTTACAAGACCTGCGTGGGCCACCACTTAAACCATGTCACGCCCCAGAACCAGAAGACTGGAGAGCGGGGGCAGACATAGCCAGCTACGTATAATGAAATGGGATCCACTCTACTATACGGTCACGTCTGTCTAGATATATGAGGGTTATCTACAAGCCATCAGTCTCTTATGGTCAATAACAAGCCTAGTGTCTCAATCACAAGCAAATAAGTAAGGTTACAAGATGTAAGATCACCAAATATACAATAGTAAGGCGTCCCAAACATTACATATTCAGCTGATCATGAAGCTAGTCGTTACAAAATATGATGATAGCAAAGAGTTTCGGCATACATGATCAACCCTAGGTTGCCAATCATGTTACAGCCCGTAGACAGACAGTAAGTAAAAATGTACACGAGCTAACACTTGCTCGGTGGCTAAACGCCTCAAAAGAATAATTTTACAATAGAGTGGGAGAGCCAAAATAAACCCACTCGTTGCCAGGATTCCGTCTAGTGGTCACCATCTGGATGGAAAACTGGTAGATCCTCTGGAACGGCTCCGGTATCTGGCCATACAAACCAGCTGGGTCAGACCCCAGAAAGAGCAAGTGCCACAAAGGAGGCTTCACTTAGGAACTAAAACCAGCAATTAGTACAAGAATATAATTACAAATAAAAGACAGTAATTAAGGAAAGCATGACAGGTGATATACGATGAGGTAACCATGGGACTATTCAGATGACCAAGTTACAACCCGTAAACCAAACAAGGACCGGGGTTGTAACTCTTCGTCTGAACGAAACTTGGTATCCCCACCATTTATCAATAAGGCCAGTGTAAATAATCACAATCTTGACGTAAGGTAAAGCATGTCGAGCATGTCATGGGGTACAACAAGACAATAAATGAAGAGAGAACACATAACTACTCCGGGAGCCAGGTTACAACCCGTAAACCAAACAAGGACCGGGGTTGTAACCCTTCGCCTGAACAGAACTGGTCCCCTGATCTTTATTATTAAAAGCAAGCACAAGTAATCATGTCATGTAACAATTTTGTACAGGATCAAAACAAGACTAGACTCCATCCAATCATTCACGGCCAAGCAATAAGTACGGCTTGATACTTTAACCAACTAGGGTTGTCACAAGCCTTAGTTACTAGCAATATGCAATGAGATGTTCCTCCAGCCACAAGCCCTGCAACTAATCCAGGTTATCCAGGCGACTTGGATTCATTAAGCAGTTATCAAGAATTGTTAGGTAGCTTGGTGTGCAACACATGACAGTGTGCGTAGAAATTGTTTCATGAAGTGCCCCACATGACAGTGGGCTGGAAATGTGCCATACTCGACGGCAGGCTACAAGTCCAAACAATTGTGGCCGGGATAACGGGATCGCCTGTAACTGGGGAAATCTCTCATGACTACTGAATTATTCTAATTATTAGCCTTAGTCGATTTCAGTGGGTATCCCTGACCGTGGTACTCAGGGGTCCCAGTCCTAGACATGATGCAAGACAAGACTGGTTCATTTGTACAAGCACAATCGTCTACGGTGTCCAGGTCATTCATTCTTGTCGTGTCAAGTTAGCCGTCGTAACAGTATTTTTAAGGAATATTATGTTAGGTTCACTGTCAAGAGTGCGCCACGTCGGGCCACTATCATGTCATGTCAGGTTTACTTGTCAGGAGTGCACCACTACGGGTCACTGTCGTGTTCAGGGTACATGTGCAGGACAATAGTGCAAGTATTCAATCAGGAGACTCAAGTTATGCTGAGGTTACAAGACACAAGTCATCAGTAAAGATCAAATAACAATAGAGAAATAATAATAATAATAATAATAATAATAATAATAATAATAATAATAATATAATTATTAAATAGCAGGCAAGGCACAGGAAGGAGCCCTGCGGCTCAGGGTTACTGGAACTCATGCGGCCAATAAGGAGGACGCATACAACTTGGTAAGGGCAGGGGCATGTAGCTAGAAGGGCAAGGGCGTATGCTGTTGGGGAGGCAAATCCATACGGTTCCAAGAAGTTGGGTCTCATGCGGCCAGCGGAAGAGTGGGCTTCATGCGGCTGACAGAAAGCAAGTCCATGCGGTCAGGGAGGCAAGGGCGCATATGAGGCTGGCCGAAGAGTAGTCCATGCGGCTAGCTGGGATCAAAGCTCTATGCGGCTAGCGGAGTTCGGATTCATACGGCTAACGGAGAGCAATGCCTATACGGCTCAGAAGTCATGAAGCCCTATGCGCCAGAAATGATACTCAGTCTATGCGGCCAAGAAGGAGTAGGCTTATGCGGCTGAGGGCGAGTTGGACCCCATGTGGCTGGAAGGGACTGAGGACTTATGCGGTCAGGGAATTCGTATTCATGCGGCTAAATGTGGCGGGCACCCATGCGGCATGCGGTTGGGAGAACACTTGCCGCATGAAATGTTCATGCGGTCAAGTCAAGCACAGTTCATCTTCTCCAAAATTCCGAGAAGAAGACACCATGAGAGCCAAGTTCTCAAGCTCCATAACTCCATCATCCGGAGCCCAAATCCGAACTTCCATAGGTCAAAATGGGGTAGAACGAAATTCTCTACAACATGGAACCATCAAAACTTACAAATAACAAGATTAAGTAGATCAAAATCCAAGAAATTCAAAAATGAGATAAACTTAGATCTACAAGAATCAGGCCATAGAAAGTAAAAATGCTAAGTACTAAAGTAAGTTAAAATGCTGTAAGAAAGAGAATGAAGTAATAAAATTGGAGTTCCCCATGAAGCAAGTTGCACTTACCTAGACCTCTCTCTCTCTGGTAGGTGAAGAAGTAATGGAGGAAGAAGAGTAATGAGTAATAATGGAAGGAGAGAGTGGGATTGATATTTATGGTGGGAGTGGTGGTAGGTGGGAGTGGTTCTCCACATGATAAACCAAAACAAGCAAGGTCAAATAAACCGAACCGAACCAAGCCAATGCAATTACCATGATGAACCATAAGCCAATTAAACCAATCAAACAAAATTAACCAAAATTAACTAATCATGATTAACAAAATACGGGTCCAAAACACATATACGTACACTAAATACGTATCACAAATTTGGGACACTACAATGACCATGGGGACCTAACCATGTGATTAGGATGACTAATTGTGACTTTTAGCCTAAGGGTATTTGGTCATTTTTGACTTATTAATGAAAATGAATTTTGATTAATTAGTATTGTGCTAATTGAATTATTAGGGACTAACCTAGTTTTGACTAAACCTAGATGTTAATGATACTCATGGAGGTTTAGTTAGAAGGTTAGAGACTTAATGGTTAAGTTAGATTAACAATATCTAGATATTTCATAGTAGGATATTTACTCTTAGGATATTTGTGAAAAAGAAAGCCTTATGACTAGTTGAACCAATAGGAAGGCTTAGAATTGGGTGGACAAGTCCTAGCCACTCATCTACATGTAAAATTAACCCTAATTCATCTAATGACCAGCCATCAAGTGCCCCCTTCCCCTTCCTATAAAGAATTCTTAAGAAAACCCTTGCCTCTTTTTACCTTTACATAGAACCCTAAGTGTTCTTCCCCAAATTAGAGAGCTTTCCTCTTTGATTTGATTTCCTTTCCCTCATATTCCTCCATCCAAACTTCTCCTAATCCATCACCCATCAAGGAAGGATTCTATCCAAGAATTTGGGCAAGGTGCAAAGGAAGGTGTCCTTTTGGATAGATCTTCGTATCGGAGCCGTGTCCTAAAGATTTTCATTGGGATTCCACTCCCAATAGGTAAAATCTATCCTCTAACTTGATTTCCTTTGTATATTAATTAGTTTTGAATCCAAAGGATCCACCCCCATGCATGTGTCCTCTTTAGATTCAATTTTGAGACCATTTGGAGTCTATTTGAGGATGTTATAGGTGTGTCTTGTGTCCTACTTGATAGATCCCAAATTAGGACACCCCATGTGTATGTATGTAAATAATAGTTTAAATAGATATTTAAATTTAGGTTTAGAATTGTTAGAGAGTGGATTCATCTTAGTTAGGATGGTTAGAATGAGTTTCATTTGGATACCTATGTTATCCAAGTATCTTGGCCAACCAAATTCGTCATAATTTTTATTCAAGTTTTTATTAACCAAAGCAACCTAAAAATGTCATAACTTTTAGCTTAGTACTCCGATTTATCTCCCATTTTTTTTAGAAGAACCATATCGAAGTTATCTTTCCAAATATATTTTAATAAACCAAATTCTTTCTGAAACTTTCTGTAGAATTATTTGAGTGTCAGCTGTACGAAAGACTGTGTTTCGGTGTTTTTGCGATTTCGGGAGTTTTCGGATACGAAAATGCGATCCGTTTAAAGTTTCGGAAAGCTAACACAAAGGGCTACAACATACTTTAATCCTAGAAGTTAGTGAAGGCCCAATTGGTACAGTATTAGTTTTAAGTAGAAGAGTGACTATACGATATATGTATTTTGTAACCTATGAGCCTATGTAGTATGGATATTAAATGAATATAGAGTATGTAATGCATGATATGTTAGATGAATGAAATGATATATATATGATAATATCCTCTTTACATTAATGTATATATATGGTTGAATGCAAGCATGTAGGAATGTAATTAATATATGTATGTAAGTAATGCATAAATGCATGAATGAAAGATGATATACAATGTATGCATGAAAGATATATGAATGCTAGATATGAATGCAAGGTATATATAATGATAGATATGAATGCATAATGTATAAATATTGTAATACAATATATATAACATGTATGGTAATGTAGAGTATATGATGCAAGCATGAATGAATGGAGAAAATACATGTATATAGGTGATATAGAATGTAATATATGAATGCAAGCATGCAAGATAATGTATTGTATCCATATATGATGTATTCAACTAAAAGATAATGTAATATATAAAGAAATGATGATAATATATAACATGATATGTAAGGTATACAAGGTATATATATGTGTGCATGTTTGTATGCCTCTATGTTAATGTATAAAATAATATGAATATACAATGTATGCATATGTATAAAACATGTAGGTAATGCATAGATGCACGAATGAAATGAATGTATGCAATATGTTAATATAAATGCGAGTATCTAATATGCATGAATGTAAGTATAATATAATGCAAGTATACATGTATATATCATGTAATGTATATACATAATATGTATGTATGCATGTATACAGGAATGAATGTAATAATATAGAGTATGCATATATGAATATAATGTATGCAAGTATATAATTTAAATATGTATGTATGTATAGGTGCATGAATGAATGCAAGTATGCTATATGATATGTATGACTGCATGTATACAATGTAAGTATGTATGTATGCATTTCTATAAATTGAGTTAACCTATAACTTTTTTTTCACATGCATTCATACACCCTTTGACACCATGTATCCCATGTCACATACACCTACATATCACTAAATCTGAGAACATTAACACATATCCTTTCACACACATGCCAAACACACACATACTTACTTACTCTTTACCTCTCTTTCTCTCTCTCTCTCTCTCTCTCTCTCTCTATATTATTATATATATATATATATATATATATATATATGTATGTGCCTATATATAGCTTTCCTATATATATCTATGTATATGAATATGTGAATGTGAATAATATATATATATATATATATATATATATATATATATATATATATATATATATATTATATGACAAAATTTGTGTCTTGTTAGCTTATGGTTTAGTTTTGTGCTTGGTTTAGCAAGTGACTTAGGCTATGTTAGTAGCTATCTTGGATACTTGATTTGCATATACTTAGTTTGTTTAGACCTAGAATTGACTAACCTAGACTAGTTGACCATTGTTGACTCAATCCTAGCTAGTTTGACCACAGTTGACTAGAGTTGACCTAGGTTTGACTTCTAAGGTTGACCAAAGTTGACCAAGAGTTGACTTTGGTCTAGATTGACCTAGATTCATTGAGAATGCATTGAATTGCATCTTGTTATCATTTTGGACTTGTTGTGACTTGTGCTGTTCTAAATAGGAGCCAACACCTCTCCTCGGACAGCATATTTACTTTGGACATTCAGACATCAGGCGAGTACATTCTCTGACCGTTCATACTTGCTAGAACGTCTATTCTTGCCATAGATTAATTTACTTGATGCTGACACATTGGTAACACGGATTGGTACTATATGGATCTTCTTTTGCGATATTCTCCTTGTGTTCACTAAATACATATTGTGATGTACGTTTCACTAACATATTGTATTATTGAATACCTTATCATTGTACACTCATTGTGCATATTGTACTCTCATTATCACATTGAGCTCTATTGTACAAGCTATTGTACAAGCCATTGTAAGGTAACGTAACTGAATTGGATCCTTGTGTATTGATTGGGGAGGGAGAGTAGAAATGGTATGTGATCAATCCTATTGTATAGAAATTGTATATGTCCATTGCACACCCACGTACAAAGGAGTCCCATTTTATTGTATAACCTAAACCCGTTTACTAACCTATTGTACTCTAAATCATATATTGCTTACAGTTTTACTTATCATATATAGATATTTTCTATTATCATATCCTTCTGTTTTTCATATACATCTTCTTTCAGCGTTTCATGTATCTTACTCTATTGCACGTTATATTTTCTAACCTGTTATGATCTGCGTGAGATGTATTGTGCTCGCTCCTGTCTTGACTGGACCTGTTGAAAATATTACAGAGGACGAGGAGGAGGCCTGTGTGGATACTTCTATGGGACAGCCCTAGACGACACTTGTGAGCTGGACTCTCAGGAGGACCCAGCTCTAGCTGATGACATATCCCTGCTGCCTTGTAACGTCCCAGTCCCAATATACGTAGGACTAGGATCGTAGACATGCCAGCTGTATACATACGAAGTACAGGGGCCTTGTAGTATACATAAGCTGTAAAATATAGTAATCCAAGATAAACTAATCTTATCCACAATGAAAAGAATAATAATATAAAAATCAACTTGAAGATTTATGATACAATCGTTGGGCGGAGACAAAGTCCACTACCAACATCCCAATGAAAGAAATGTACAATAAATCGAGCGATAAAAATGGCAAGACGAACCAAGCGCAATCGTCTTCGAAGGATGGAGAAGACCACGGCCTTGGCTAGGATACCTGCAGAAGACATGAACACACACCTGGGGAAAAAACCAGGTCCTCAGACGGACGTAGCAAGATACAGGAAGAATAAGCTAATATGAACTGTCAGAATAATAAAATAATATATAAAAGACTATCCTAGACACAAATATGCAAAGGAGATTCTAACCGCCTAATGTGCAATTTAGAGGAACTTTCATACGCATGGGTGGAATTTTAGGCTATAAGTACGTAACTGGCATCCAGTGATCCGTATCCGGCCGTACTAACGTCCAAGACGTCAGAGGGTATCTGCAAATATATCGCCATAGTTCCTTTCAAAAACTATGGTTTACCTGTTTGGCTTCCCATACGCACTAGCGACTGCCCCCCAATATTTCCCACACTGTTCAAGTCATGTCCATGGCTCGTCCAGTTTTGTAACTGCTTGAGTCTCTAAAACCCTAGTCATAGCAGTTACTATCATCTATCCGTCACACGACAATAAAGATAGCTAGTCAATAAGTCGTGCCCCTAATAAAATGCCTCAAACCGTGTAGTGTAAGTGTCATGGCCAGGGAGATATAAGGATATCCCAACAAGAAGGTAGTCCGCTAACACTAAGTCAACATGCATAAAATAAAGTAACGACTAATAAAGTCGCTTGCACCCAAGTGTGGCTTGGACGCGCAGTTTATAACAAAAAAAACTAACAATATAAATAAAAATAATAATACAAAAAATAATAATTTGACAGTAAATTAGCAAGGTATATTGCCTGTTGCGACGCCTGATGAGCTGCCTGGTATGGTACAATAAGGTGGTCACAAGATCGACTTCGATGTTACAACTATGCAAGAGAGCCTCTGTTGACGAGACGGAGTATTCCATCGGGTCCATAACAGTCTACTTAGTTAGGTTGACATAATGAAGTGCAGAATAGAGATGAATTGAAATGTCGGGATTAGTCATGGGATGGAAGAAAATCGAAGAAGTTGATTAAGTAATATATACACGATTTTTAGGAAATCATTTAGAATACTAAAATATTGTTAGTCAAAATATGCTCTTAAATAAATGCTCGAAAAGTCAAAAAGTCTTTTAGGCAAAAACTCTAAGGTTGTCAACATAGGTTTTAGATAAGAACTATATTTCTATGGTCAAAATATTTTTGGATAATAATATATAATATAATGGTAACAAGTACTTAAAAGTAATGTTATGATATTCTCATATTAATACATATGTATATACAAATATGTACTGAAATTTATATAAATAATAATAATAATAACATATATACCTTTAACAATAATTCCTACATTATAATGATAATGTAAACAATAATAGTATGGATGATAATATAATAATAATAATAATAATAATATAATAATAATAATAATAATAATAATAAGTAATATTAATAATATTAATAAAATTATAATAATTTAATAATAATAATATAATATAATAATAATAATAATAATAATAATAATAATAATAATATAACATATACTAAAAGAATAAGAAAATAAAAATAACCAAACACAAAATCAATTACAAACAATAGATACAAACCAAAAAAAATAAACAACAAAAAAAAAAAAAAACAAATAATAAAAAGTAAAATGCAGCAGTTGCTGCTATTCTTCTCGAGAAAGTAACAAAGCAAACATAATCAAAAAAAAATCAAAAGAGCCGGAAGAGTGAGCCATTAGAAAAGAAAGGAAGAGGGGGAGAGAGAAGGTGGAGTGGGAGAGGTGAGATGAGAGGAGAGGGGGTTTCGGGAAGAGGGGCGGTGAGAGAGAGGTGGCGGAGGAAATTCGGAAGGGGAGGTCGACGGCGGGCGCGGCAGCGGAGGGAGAGCGGAAGAAGAGGGAAAGGGGATCGAAGGGTTCCGGCTCCTTGCTCGGCGGCGGCTGGAGCGCGCGGCGGCTACGGGCGGAGGTTTCGGTCGGGCGACCTCGCGGTGCTCCTCAGATCTGGCGAAGGAGGCAGAGATGTCGAAAGGGGAGGAGGAGAGGCCGGCGGGGCGCTAGCCTCGCGCGTCGGGCGATGCTGGCGACGGTGGTGCCGGAGGAGGCTGCGGTGAGACGCGGCGACGAACGGTGGCGGTCTGGGTGAAGTCGACGGCCGGGCTGCCGCAGGTGGAGGGGAAGGGCTAGGCGCGGTGCGGCTCCAGGCGGAGCTCGCGGGGACGCGGCGGCGGCAGTTTTAGGTAAGGTTTTTTTTTCCTTTTTTTTTTTCGGGGTTCTCGTGGTGGTGTTGTCTTGGTCGGCCGAAGTTGGCCATGGGGGCTGGGTGTTGGGCGACGGCCACGGGCGGTGGTTGCGGTTCGTCGTGGGTTGGCTACAGTTTGGGCGGGTTCTGTCGATTGGTGGTAGGGCCATTGGTGGCGGTTGTGATGGTGTAGCTGGGGTGGTGCGGCGGATGGGTAGGAGGTTGGTGTGTGGCAGCGAGGGAACAGGTGAGGCGATGTTGGTGATGGTTTGGGAAGAGGCTATGGTAACGACAGCGGTTTGATCGGGAGGTGGGAGTATTGGGGCTGGTTGTTGGTGTGTGGAGATGGCCGAGGACGGGCTGGGATCAGTGGTCGAGACGGCGCGAGACGGCACGACGGTGCCTAGGATTTGGATTAGGATTAGGGTTTTGGATGGTGTGTCGGGTGTGTCCGACACGGAAAATAATGTAATTGTAATAGATGGAATAAGATAGTGGACTAGCAGGGAACACGGACACAATGCACAGATTTTTGGGTTGTAGAAATTTGTGGATGGTAGCAATTTATGGAGAAGTACCTGCCTATTATAGGATGTGGGAATTTCCAGTTGGATAGGGATTAGAATTTATTTAAAACCCAAAATAGATTAGCTACTAATAAATTTAAATCCAAATTCAAATCCAAATCCAATCCAAATCCAAATCCAATTTAAATCCAATTAAATTCCAACCTTTAGCTTAAAATTAGATAAGGTAATCAAATTTCAAAATATAGATATTATTTTAACTATTTAATAAATCCATAGAATCAAATCAAGATTTAAATTGCCATAATAATTCAAAAATATATTTTCCAAAAATACCAATAATATTAATTTCGAAAATAATAAAATTATAAAAAATAAACTAATAAAATATTTATGAAATAATATGTATGTACAAAGAATATTATTTACTATTATTAACTGTATAAACCAAAGGCTTTTTATAAATAAATTTATAAACTTAAAAATTTTGATACGATAGCTAAAAATAATTATTATATATATTATTTTGAAACGATACAAATAGAAAAATGTTTTTTAAAAATATGTATGCTCGCACATATTCGCACTCGTCGAGCAATTTCGAAAATCAAAATTTCGTGCGTGTCGTACAATACGACTATGCGACGTACAATACAAAATTTTAAATCAGTACCAAATTTTTTTAAAAAAATACAGTAGAAATTTAGGGGTTTTACATCCTACCCAACTTATAATAATTTCGTCCTCGAAATTAAGAATAAGTAGGTGGGTGAGAAGATACAAGGGTAGGTACGATCAAATCGTTGAACGAGGCAAGAAAACAACATTAACACAAACATGCATTAGGGAATCGTGATTTTGATAAATACGAAAATAATGCACGGATATGGTAATGGATGAGGGTTGCTAGCTAATGCAAGATAGAGAAGGATTTAAGGGTTAGGTAATGAAGGTAAAGTAATTAGAGAGCAAGGGTACATGGTTCCTTAGAGTGAAGTTGCGTCTAGGTTTAGGGGTGGTTAAGGAAATAATTCTAGTCTTTCTAAATTTCAAATGATTAGAGATCATGATCAATAGTCGAAGGGTAGGGCGAATAACTCGAGGCGAGGTTGTAAACACATGGCTTGGTTGATGGCTAACATAACGATCATGGTCATAGGGGAACACTTGGTTTCTATCTATCAAGTACGAGTGTTCTGTCCTTCCAAATTAAGTAAAAGACAAAACGAATAAGAGTTCGAAGGAGATGTTATTGAATACAAACACGTGGTTCAAAGGCGACTGAATAATTTCAAAAGAGTTGCCAAGGCTGTCGCGGATGAGACTCTAGAGGGCAAGTTTAGCTATGTCCCCATCCACGTAGAACGATAAATAAAAGCGAACCAAAGTGCACTCGGTTGATCAGACCATCATGCACCGGTTCTGACTAGACAATATGTTAGTGAGCGCGCGCTCAATAGCATGTTCTTGAACAAGTTTGATAACGGTTAAACTTACAAAACTAGGCTATAGTAGCAACATTTAGTCAAGATGGTAAAATATAGGCACGTGAGATTATTATTGAAAGAGACTAGAATTAGTTCGAACTACTTAAGAATCTAAGTCTTGTTTGGTGCCTATACAGTCGACTATTGTCTCATTGTCTAAGGTTTTGGTCGACCTATAAGGTATGGTCCTTAAAATTTATAGTCTAGGCAATCCACTTAGTATCTACTATAATGAGTCATAAGGATGAAGGCAATGCTAGGTCATGAGGCATTCTACCCAACATACAAGAGCTAAACTTGTAGGGTGATGGAACAATGGGTCATGTCCACCTAGTATGGGTTACCCTATTAATCTCTATCAAGCACGAAAGAAGGACATGAATCACGATAGAAGGTATCAAGCAAGATGCAACTCGAGGAGAAGGCGGTCAAGTATGTGGATGAGATCCTAGACTCTAATCCTATACGCAGGCTTGCTTGGTACGGTAAAGTAACCAAACAATTTATTCTAGACCTGCATGGGCCACCACAAAAACATGTAACCCCAGTTCCAATCTACGTAGGACTAGGATCGTAGACATGCCAGCTGTATACATACGAAGTACAGGGGCCTTGCTGTATACATAAGTTTAAAATGTAGAATCCAAAACAAACTAAATCTCATCCACAATGAAAGAATAATAATATAAAAATCAACTTGAAGATTTATGATACAATCATTGGGCGGAGACAAAGTCCACTACCAACTATCCCAATGAAAGAAATGTACAATAAATCGAGCGATAAAAAATGGTAAGACGAACACAAGCGCAATCGTCTTCGAAGGAAATGGGAGAAGACCACGGCCTTGGCTAGGATACTGCGGAAGACATGAACACACACCTAGGGAAAAACTATGACCTCAGACGGGACGTAGCAAGATACAGGAAGAACAAGCTAATATGAACTGTCAGAATAATATATAAAAGACTATCCTAGACACAAATGCAAAGACGATTCTAACCGCCTAATGTGCAATTTAGAGAACAACTTTCATGCCATGGGTAAGATTTAGGCTATAAGTACGAAACTGGCATCCAGTGATCCGTATCCGGCCGTAACGTCCAAGACGTGAGGGGGTATCTGCAAATATATCGCCATTGTTCCTTCGAAAACTATGGTTTACCTGTTTGGCTTCCCATACGCACTAGCGACTGTCCTCCCCCAATATTTCCCATACTGTTCAAGTCATGTCCATGGCTCATCCAGTTTTGTAACTGCTTGAGTCTCTAAAACCCTAGTCATAGCAGTTACTATCATTATCCGTCACACGACAATAAAGATAGCTAGTTAATAAGTCGTGCCCCTAATAAAAATGCCTCAAACCGTGTAGTGTAAGTGTCATGGCCAGGGAGATATAAGGATATCCCCCAACAAGAAGGTAGTCCGCTAACACTAAGTCAACATGCATAAAATAAAGTAACGACTAATAAAGTCGCTTGCACCCAGTGTGGCTTGGATGGCAGTTTATAACAAAGAAAACTAACAATATAAAATAAAAATAAATAATACAGAAAATAAATAATTTAACAGTAAATTAGCAAGGTATACTTGCATGTTGCGACACCTGATGAGCTGCCTGTGGTACAATAAAGGTGGCACAAGATCGACTTCGGTGTTACAACTATGCAAGAGAGCCTTGTTGACGAGACGGAGTATTCCATCGGGTCCAGAACGGTCTACTTAGTTAGGTTTGACATAATGAAGTGTAGAATAGAGATGAATTGAAAATGTCGGATTAGTCATGGGATGGAAGAAAATCGAAGAAGTTGATTAAATAATATACACAATTTTTAGGAAATCATTTATAATACTAAAATATTGTTAGTCAAAATATGCTCTTAAATAAATACTCAAAAGTCAAAAGTCATTTTAGACAAAAACTCAAGGTTGCCAAATAGGTTTTTAGATAAGAACTATATTTCTATGGTCAAAAATTTTTGGATAAATAAATATAATATAATGGTAACAAGTACTTAAAAGTAATGTTATGATATTCTCATATTAATACATATGTATATATACAAATATGTACTAAAATTATATAAATAATAATATATTAACATATATACCTTTAACAATAATTCCTACATTATAAATGATAATGTAAACAATATAGTAATAGTATTGGATGATAATAAAAATAATAATAATAAAAATAATAATAATAATAATATATAATAATATATAATAAGTAATATTAATAATATTAATAACAATTTATATAATAATAATAATAACAATAATAATAATATTAATAATAATAATAATAATAATAATATAAGATAACATATACTAAAAAGAATAAGAAAATAAAAATAACCAAAACGCAAAATTAATTACAAAACATTGATACAAACCAAAAAAAAATAAACAACAAAAAGAAAAAAAACAAATAATAAAAAGTAAAATGCAGCGTTGCTGCTATTCTTCTCGGAAAAGTAACAAAGCAAACATAACAAAAAAAAAATCAAAAGAGCCGGAAGAGTGAGCCATTAGAAAAAGAAAGGAAGAGGGGGAGATAGAAGGTGGAGTGGGAGAGATGAGATGCGAGGAGAGGGGGTTTCGGGAAGAGGGGGCGGTGAGAGAGAGGTGGCGGAGGAAATTCGGAAGGGCTTGTTTGCCATTAAAATCGTTTGATTGCAAATCTTAATACAATAGAACAGTGTTACAATATAGGACTTAGATGTTGTCCTAGGAGTACACTTTTGTTTAATCTGGGTCCTAAGTGCCAATGGAGCGAGTGGTAATGCGTTGACTCCGTTGACGGGCTGACGACGGTTATCGGTTCTCTGAAGGTGTAGATTACTCTGGGTGCTGGAGCTTACTGAGAGGAGGAAGACGTTGTGTCTGTCTATCTGCCTCTCTAGTGATATCTGCCTGTATTGTCGGTATGTGTAGGTCTGTGTGGAAGAAGGAAATAATTCCTCTATTTATAGCTGGGAAGGTTGACTGCTCATGCGCGTATATGTAGGATGCGCCGGTACGTGGGGACGCCACGTGGAGACTGCTGATGGAGGCGCATGGATGATGCGCCCTACTCGAGGGGTTGAATTCTTTATGCTGTTGTGAGCCGGCACGTAGCAGAGGAGAAGATCTTTCTGTTGCTGAAATCTTGGATGAGTTGAGTCAAAGGACACGTGTCGTCGACTCATGGCTCGGAGATCTCGGATCTGATGGAGGGGATGATTTGGTAGGATGCGCCTTGGATTGGGCACATGATGAGACTTTGGCTCGTGACCTTTAGAAGTCACGAGCGGTTCTGGGCACATGGCTTTTGAGGCGCATGCAAGCGACTTTCCTTCTGTCTTTCGGGATCAGAGATCAGTCTGGGGCGCATGGCTTTTGAGGCGCATGCAAAGCTTGAACTAGAGACTCTTCTTCTGTCTTTTAGGGATCAGTGAAGGATCTAAGGTGCATGGCTTTTGAGGCAATACTGATGGTTGGGTGGCCACGTGGCAGTAGCCATCGGAGCAAAATTATGATGATGCTGACGTTGTGGACGCTTCGTTTTCTGCAAAAGCTGTCCACCGTCCAGACTTGGGAAGGCGTGCTGCCAACTCTGTCAGTCCAGCATTTAATGTTTGTGACATTCGATGGACAGCTGAGTGGGCGCGTCGGTTGACGTTCCACTAAGCGTACGGAGACGTATGGGGGCGCATCCCCTGTGATGCGCTTGGTATAGGGTGCATCTGTTGAAGGCGCTTGATGTTTGGGGGTGTGATGCGCTGTCCAGCCGGCACATCCGACACGTCTTTAATGATGCGGCTGTGTTCGCTTCTCGAGTGCTTTTAAATAGCCGTTTGGCTGAAGTCGAGGCGTCTGGTTCATCCATTTAATATGAGTTCATTGCTCGGAACTCGGAGAGCCATCCACTTGGCGCGTGGGTTTGATCTGCCCGGCCTATAAATAGTGGCATGGAGAGAAGGTTTGCTTCTCATTCCCTCACGTACCTCCAACATGAACTTGGTGTATTCTGTTGACGAAGTGTTCTCGAGGGTGAAGATGAGACGCCTTGTCGTCGTTGATGCACTTGAAGGTGACTGTTACATCCAAAAGACGGAGTCGAGGGCTTCTGAGGCAGGCAGAAGGTGCCTGTTGCATCCAAAGATAGGGATGCTCGGGCCTCGTCTCCGTTGTTCCGGAAGAGTAGATCGGAATGGCGGTGCTAGGCTCTCTCTTCAAAGTGGATGATGCCCACTCTGATTATGTTGAAAGTTGCTCCTTTCGCCGTAATTTCGATCACGGTCTTCCTTGGTCTTTGGAGGCTCCTTCGAAGCCTCCCCTGGCCATAGATTTACGGTGCTCTTCTCTCCCTTGGTTCCAGCCAGAGGGTTAAATGACCCTGGCTGGAAGAGCGGCACATAACTGGGCTTCTGCTCGGCCAGGCGAGCTTGGTTGGAAGAGTGGCACATAACTGGGCTGCTGAAGGGATGCACATAACTGAGCTGGATGCACATAACTGAGCTGCTGAAGAGATGGCGGGATGTGCCTGGTCGAAGGCGCATGACATCTGCTGCGCCTAACTGGCAGCGCATGGTGACTGCTGTGCCTATCTGAAGGCGCATGGTAGCTGCTGCGCCTATCTGGAGACGCATGGTGGCCGCTGGCTATAGACTTAGGATCTTTCCTTTGTAGAAATTCTCCTTTGTACAACCTTTTCTAGACATGTAATAGACTTTTATATATAAATAAAAAGTCCTTCTTCAAATGTCTATGGTTATTGACTTTGCTGTGAAGTATTCTGTTCGAGTTCTGCTGCATGTAGTATCTGGCACATGGGCTTTCTGGTTGTAAAATTCTATGCTTCTACAAGACCCCCTTCAAAGTTTTCAAAACTTTTGAATAAGTTTTAGAATACTTTGAATAAGAAGCATGGCGATCAGGGCGCATGACTGTTGGGGCGCATGCCTGTTCAGCCGTACGCTCTTTTTAATTAATGAATATGATAATGCCTCGGTAACCGAAAAGATTAATGATGATCTTTTGGTTTTATCTGCTGTTATCTTCACAAGACCCGAGGCGACGGCTGAGATCACTCGTCATCGGTTCACGTGCGACCATGGCCTATCAATAGGTGAAGATGGAGAGAGAGAGAGTTCTTCTGCTGTGCTTTACCTCCTTTAGAGTTCCTCTAAAAACCCTAATTTCTTCTTCTCTGATAGAATGGCTCCCAAGACTCCTCGCGGCGGTGCCGGCAAAGGAAAGGGGAAGGAGAAGGAGCCCGTAGAGGCTGTCGTGAGTGACATTCTCGCCCGCCTGTCAAAGTTCGGCCGGCGGTAGTCGGTGAGCTTTATTGTCTCCTATCGATATTGAGAACTTTCCCGTCGACGTGCATAGGCCCAGGCCTTTATCATGCACCGTGGCTTTAATTGCTGACGCGCATGGGTTTTACACCCTGATGATGCGCCGAAGCCTTCGCTGACGCGCATGGGCTCACGCCTTGATGATGCGCAGAGGCTCTACCGCTGACGCGCATGGGTTTACACCCTGATGATGCGCTGAGGCTTTTTTCAGATGTGTGATACGCGCATCTGACGAGCATGAAGCTCTGATCTTTGTGTTGTCTCTAATATCTTTGCATTTTTTGTCAGTGTCGATGACTATCCCACTCTTGAACGAAGTGCTCCTGGACGCTGCGCTCTGCCAGATGGGAGTAGATTATGATGAAGAGGTGATAAACCCTGCTCAAGCGGCTATTATGTTGGATCAGCATCTCGAAAGAATGATTCAAATTCGGGAACAACATCACGGGTTCCTTAACGGATGATGGAACGTGGCGTTCTGAAATCTGCCACTTCCGATAAAGTGACCTTCTTGAAGCCCGAGTTCCTGTTCGGAGACCGCCTTTCTTCTACTGAAGCCAAGGTGCTGAAGGTCAAAGAAGATTGGTTCTTTACAGCCAGGGGTGTGCATATGACCGTCAGGCAGCTTGAACGTCAATGGCCTTTGTTAACTTTCTGTCGTCTTGCTTCCAAAAGGAGAATGTCCTGGGACATTACTCCATCTCAAGGAGGAGCGGTAGTGGGCGTCATCAGAATTGATTCTTCTTCTGATCAGAGGGATACTCTGGCCGCCTCGCGAGCTGGTACCTTTTACACCTGGCGGACCCTTCGTCCTGGAAGTATTTATAGCGATGTTCCCGTCAATACTTTTGCCTTGAGTGCCTCGACTTTTGCTCATCGCATGTTGTTGATGGAACAATCATACCCCAAGGAAGAATTTTGGGTAGAGGGTTGGTGTCATTATGTTTCAAAATGGGACAAACTGACACACTGGATCCTGTCGCGGTTTCAGACTGAGCTCCAAGAGATTGGGCTGACCGTCGCGATCCGCGCCACTCAGGCAGGTGTAGAGATTAACAGGCACATGTTCCTTGCGCTTTTAGAAATATTTGATACCCATACCGGGACCTTCTTCACTCCAGTAGGGGAGCTAGGGCTCGCACTTCATGAGATGTACGAGGTATCGAAACTCCCCTGGGGATCGGAACCTTACGAGGAGTACTTCCCGACCAATGAAGAATTCCAGGTCTTGGGAGACAAAGCTGATGAGATGATGGCTGTCTTCAAAGAAGTAGCGAGTCATCACTACTATATGCAGAAGAAGGACAGGGGCGGGACGCAGCCTCATGTGACTGCTTGGAGAGATCACATCTTTAGGCAGGACAAAGAGGATCCTTCTCATTTTCTACTCCGCCGACATTTTCTCGTAACGAGGTGCTTTCCGAAATGAGCAGGTTAGGCGAGAAGAATCCCTTGGAGACGAGGACCAGCAGTTGGATGAACGCTCCTATAGCTGTTTTTGGCATCTCACCTATCGGATGTCACCAAAAGCAGTGTTAGTCACGTATCTTATGATTTGGCTCCGGGACCACGTCTTTTCAGGCGGGTCCGGCTCTGTAGAGAGGGTGACTCGAAACTTAATTCTGTCGACCGTAAAGTTGGCCTTCGGCCGTCCTTTAGCTTTACTCCCCGCAATGGTGTGTAACCTATTGCGGGGTCTTCGAGAGTTTGCAGGAGATGTCGTTCACGAGCGGGGCAAAAACAACAACTTCCCGCGTGCCGAACTGCCGTTTTATTATTTGATGGGATGGTTAATTTTACACCATCCCAATGTGATGAGCCCGGGTTCGGAGGAAGACTACAGTTCCGGAGATGCATTCCTTCGGCGTTTCCACCGGAGGAATTGGTTACACACCGGTGTTCCTGTTTGCAGGAAAGTTTTATCCCATCTTCAGGGATGGAAGATCGCCAAAGTTGGTCATGTCTTCTCCGATTTGAGGCCAACGAAGATCTGGTGGACTCGGGTGAGGATGCCACCACTCTGTCTCCATGGGAATTCCGCTGGTTGCAAAGTATCGGCCGCCTATTTGGTATATCGGAACAGGAACCAGTGTTACCTGGAACCATATCTGTCGAGCCGCTTTGCGAGACAATTCGGGTATGCCCAGTTGATGTTGGATAATCCTAGTATCACCTTGGGGTACGCTGGAAGTTTGCTGGATGATGCACGAGCTTGGCATTACTATAATGCCGGATGTACTGGAGCCCGCTTTACGCTCCCTGTCCAGAATCCGCGGTCGCCGATTCTTTACTCAGCCGCCAGATTTTACTGTGCTATGGCTGCTCCGTCCACTGGATATGATAGGGGGACCAGTTTTATTGCAGGCACCCATTTAGCGGCGGGTGTAGACACTTTGGTGAAGGCTCGGTCGTACCGTCCGCCCGAGTCGGGTTATCGAGGCGCCCCCGCCGTATCTACCAGGAGTCAGGCTAAACCTCCGGTTGACCAAACGAAAAGGGGTGCAGATACAAAGGTCGACTCTCCTGTATTGAAAAAGCAGAAGAGGGCGTCGTCACCGACGGTGTCCTCGGACTCAGCATCTGCAGAGGTAAGATGTTCCGTAAGGTTTATTTTCGAGTTCAGCTTCTTATACAATCATGCTCCTCTTTTTGTGTAGGAGCCGCTGAAAAAAAGCCCCGCACTCCAAAATTTGGTGGGAGCAGGCCAAAGGAGATGGCGGGCTCGTCTGAAGTGCGTATTCCGCCCACTATGATATCTTCCATGGAGGAGAACACGAGGATGTTGCTGTAGAGACTCCAGCATCTCCGGATTATGTCAGACGGGAAGCTGAGGATGCAGCGGCTTCCGAGCAGATGAAGGCCACAGCGTCGGCCTTGGATGACGTTGCCGCAGATCCACAAGAGTCTGTTGCGGGGGCAACAGATATAGTTGGGACAGAGGAGAGGGTTGATTCCCTCCTTTTCATGATGAGGGAAGGTCGGCCGTATCATTGCCGAGTCTTACCCCAGCTTCAACCGTAGAAGTTGAGGCGGCTACCGATTAGGAGGTAGCGATAGATTCCGTCCCTGTTGAGGGACTTGATGACGAGACCCGTCTGCCGGTCACGACCACTGAGGCGGGTCAAGAGATAAGTGATAATCTTCCTATTCTGCCAAGGGAGGTACCAGCTGTTGATAGGACGTTGGGGGTAGAAAAGGTGGCCGTTGATGTCGGTGGTCCCTCCGGTCTTGAGAAGGGCGAGGGTGTGGAACCCTCTGTTGCCCCTCCTACTTGGGGTACTATTTCGACGCCTGTACGGGCTTCCTCTGTTCTTCGGCTCCTCGGGCTAGCAGTCCAGCCCCTGTTGATGAAGAGCCCATTGATGTCGAGGTCCAAGCCTCGCAAGTTGAGGTTGGCGGATCTTCTTCCGGTCCGCAAACTTTAGTAGCTCCTCCAACTCCTGCTATAACGCCGCAGGTCCTGGCGGATACAGACGAATATATGAAATTCCTTGTCGAGGGGGTGTACAAAATGCTGCAGAAGGGTGTATCTGCTGTGATGGATGCCAACGGAAGCTTTGCGACGACAAGAGCTCTGGCAATGCCCTGTATCGAGCTGATCCGCATTCACCAAGGCCACGACCATATGGCCAAAATTCTGGAGGCTTCGGTGATCGAGCTGGACGAGCGGCTCGCGGAACTTCAGCGCATCCAGCGAAACGACCTCTCCGTCCTGATAGATGGGGAGAAGGGAAGCTGATTGCCGAGATCGAGTCTTCATACCAGGCCACTGTGGACATTTGGGAGCGCGAGGTGGCTGAGACTGCGGTAGAGCAGTTGTCTCAGTCCATGAAGACGACGGTGGAAACTCGAGCTGTATTGGAGGCTAACATTGCGGAGATCGACACCAGATGCGCCGCCTTGAGGACCAACGGGCCTGACTCCAGTTAGATGCCGAGCGTGTCCGGGCTGAACACGCAGCATTCAAGAAGGAAGAAGCGACTTTTACTCAGCGGACTCTTGCCTTGGCGCAACAGCGACAACAGCTTGATGAGAAGCATGAGAGCGATACTTCCGCTGGGGGTTGAATTGATGCGTCAAGAAGCTGAGCGACGAGTCCTGGCGACTGTGGAGGCTCGTACAGCCGACATAAGACTTCGGGTCAGGGAGCTTTCACCCATCCTGGGGAGGTTCAGGGACTGTAGCTTTCCCTTTTTTTTTCTTTTGTAATCCTTTGCTAGGGGATAGTGTAGTTTTTATACTCTCTTTTCAGAAAATAAAGAAGTACGCAACTTTTTGTGATGTGTTCATTTTTTGTTATTATGAACTTGATAATTTGTGTGGACCTATTATCTTGCGCACCTTGGTTTTTAGGCACAGATAATAAGTTTGAAGGAACCGACATGTTTGCTCAGAGGTAATGTGGACGTGGCAATCATTAGGGTTCAAATGATAGAATCATCCTACTCAGAGGTGTGATGGACGTGGTAGGAATGATGAGGGATATGCTGAACAACTCAGAGGTGATGTAGATATGGAAGTTCTGCGATCAATGTACGATAACGTAGGGGTTGTTTGTACGAATATTACTCAGAGGTAATGTGGACGTGGTAAACATGAAGGGTAGCGTCGGCTTACGTAGCGTAAGATTCCGCTTTGTAGGGTGTAGAGGAAAACTCAGAGGTGATGTGGACGTGGTTGTCTTTCTACTGAAGGATGCCACGGAACAGCTGGGTTCCAGAAGCGTATGAGTTTGTGGAAGGAGATTGTGTGTGAGCCCTGATGATTGGGCCCACAGGTCCCCTTTGGGGAAGTACATGTCTGAAGGATGTCAAGAATAGTACTTCTTTAGGAACTTGCCGTTGATGGGCATCATAAACAAGTCTCCATTGGGTTTGGCGAGGCGGTAAGCACCGTTTGAGTACACCGTCTCTATGATGAAAGGTCCTTCCCACTTGGGCTCGAACTTTCCTGGTGTCTTGTGAGTTAACACCATTGGCCTTCTGACTGCTAAAACCAGGTCGCCAACTTGGAAAGTCCTCTGTTTGACCTTCTTGTTGAAAGCCTGTGATATACGGGCTTGGTAGAGTTCGATGCGTTGTTGAGCCAGGAGACGCTTCTCATCGAGTGCCTCCAGTTCCCGCAGACGACGACATTGATTGTCCTCTTCTGTGAGTTTGTTTGTTATTGCTACGCGGAGTGAGGGTATTTGGATCTCGAGAGGCAGTACCGCTTCGCTCCCGTAGACCAGAGAGAATGGTGTGTTGCCTGTTGGGGTCCGTACCGTTGTGCGGTAGGCCCAAAGGCATTCGCCAAGCTTTTCGTCCCAGTCGCATTTATTGGATGACACGACCTTTTGAGTAGCCTGACGATGGTTTTGTTGAACACCTCTGCTAACCCGTTTGCTGCCGGATATAGGCGGTGGATGCCACATTTTGAATGCGATTCTTGTCACAGAACCTGCTAAAAATGTAGCTGATAAACTGGGACCGTTGTCATGAATGATCCGCCGGGGTACTCCGAAACGGTAAATGACATGGTGTTTGATAAAGCTGACCACCTTGGAGCTCTTTACTTCGCGAGTGGGACTGCTTCTGCCCATTTGGAGAAGTAATCAGTGATGGCTAGGATGAAGCGGTGTCCTCTTGATGAAGAGGGGTGATTGGTCCCACAATATCCATGCCCCAGGCTTCGAAGGGCTAGAGGCGACTGTAGGATGTAGCAGTTCAGACGGTGTATGTATGAAGTCTGCATGAAGTTGGCATGCGTGACACTTCTTAGCATATTCAACAGCGTCGGCGGCCATGGTTGGCCAGTAGTAGCCCATACGCCGCAGTCGATCCTGCAACTTAGGACCGGGTTGATGAGCTCGCAAGTTCCGTCATGAGCTTCTTGAAGAGCTTCGGCTGCTTCTTCGTTGGACAGGCATCGAAGGAGGAGCCCATCGAAGGAGCTCGGTACAGCATTTTGGTAGCTGTATCGTAGTAGAATCGAAGAGAGCGTCTTCTGACTGAGACAGCTTCCTTCGGGTCCTCTGGAAGGATTCCGTAGACAGCAAAGTCGATGAACGGGAACCTCCAGTCTCGAACATTAACACCAGTGTTCGTTGGCATGGCGTGAGCCACTCGCAAACACAGGTTGTTTCTAGGACAAATCAAGTCTCGGCCTGTTATCGTGACATAGTGTTGAGTCCCAAAGGGCGCTGCCAATGAGGCTGCGAGGCCAGCCAGAGCGTCAGCCTCCAAGTTTTGTAGACGAGGTACGTGTTCGATGAAGAACCGGTGAAGGTTGAAATGATGTTCAATACAACTTCATGGTAGGGGATCAAATCCTCATGACGAACCTCGTATTGCCCCCGAATTTGGTTCACGACGAGTTTT
The DNA here is from genome assembly GCA_029216955.1 of Iris pallida. NCBI lineage: Eukaryota > Viridiplantae > Streptophyta > Magnoliopsida > Asparagales > Iridaceae > Iris > Iris pallida. Next base: position 5,785,677 of record JANAVB010016196.1, on the reverse strand, counting down.
GAGTCGCCGTAGGCTTCCAGATGGTCGACCCAGCTGTTGTGCGAGCTGGAGTCCATGACGAGTGCATTGTACTCGGCAACATTGTTGGAGTATGGCTTCGAAAGGCAGTAAGCACGCTGGATGACCAACTGATCGGGGGAGACTAAGACTACCCCCACTCCTGCGATGATTTGGCCTTTGGGGCCTGTTCTTGAAGCGCCATCGAAGAACATCCGCCAAACGGAGCTTCCTTCGGTAACGTTGGATTCTTGGACCTCATCGGGATATCTTCATAGAGCTTTGAGGATTCTGGGATGGGGTGTGCGGCTAAAAAGTCAGCCAGAGCTTGACCTTTAACAGCTTTTGTGGGACAAAACACCATATTATACGGTGTTAGCAAGATCGCCCATGTGGCTAGCGGGGAGTTCAATGATCCTGGCTTCGTCATGAGGACTCTGAGCGGATTGACTCGGAAATGACATGAATTGTCTGGCCCGAGACATAATAACGAGTCATCTGGATGGCAAATACCAAAGCCAAGCACTCCTTTTCGACGGGGTTTGTACCAGTGTTCGGCCCGATGAGCGTTCGACTGAGGTAGTAGATTGCTTGCTCATAGCCTGTATGCTGTTTTGAGCCAGCAGAGCGCTAAGAGAATGATCCTTGGCACGGACGTAGAGGAGAAATATTTTACCGGCGACTGGTGCTACCAGGACTGGTGGGCTCGTCAAGTAGGTTTTGATGTCGTCGAAAGCCTTTGGCACTCCTCTTTCCAGACATAAGAGACTCCTTTTTCATGAGCTGAGTAAAGGGTTGACATTTACGGAGAGGTTTGCTATGAACCTCCGGATGTATCAGACGTCCCTGTAAGCCCAAAGTTCTCGAAGATTCTTCGGAGGGTCCATGTTGAGGATGGCTTTGGTTCTCGGGATCAACATGAATGCCTTTCGCCGTGATGACAAAGCCCAAGAATTTGCCGCTAGAAACCCCCAGAAAGGATTTAGCGGGGTTCATCTTGAGTTGATGTGCCCGCATGAGATCAAAGACTGTCTTCAGGTCCTATAAGTGATCTCCTTTGAGGCGGCTCTTGACCGCGATGTCGTCAACGTAGCATTCGATGTCTTGCGAAGATGTTGACGGAAGATGGTGCTCATAGCTCGTTGGTATGTCGCACCGGGTTTTCAAGCCGAAGGGCATCATGTAGCAGAAAACGCCCTTTGGAGTCCTAAATAACGTATGTTTTGCGTCGTCGGGGAAATCTTGATTTGATTGTAGCCTGAATACCCGTCCATGAAGGACATGCGTTCGAAGCCACATGTGTTGTCGATCATCACATCGGTGATCGAAAGTGGGAATTCGTCCTTCGGACAAGCAGAGTTGAGGTCTCTGAAGTCGATACAGACTCGTATCTTCCCATTCTTCTTGGTGACAGGCACGACGTTGGCTACCAATCTGGGTGCTGTTCCTCACGGATGAAGCCGCTAGTCAAGAGTTTGTCCATCTCCTGATCAATGGCATTCATGATGTCCGGCCGAAAATGTCGCTGTTGTTGTTTGATAGGTTTGGCATCAGGTAAGATGTTCAACCTATGCATTACGATCTGTGGATCGAGTCCTGGCATGTCTTCGTAGCTCCAAGCAAAGACGTCGATATACTCTTTAGCCAGCTGGATTAGAGACTCACGGTCTTCTCCTTCTAGGCTTTGCTGACGAAGATGGGTTTGGAAGAAGATCCGTCCCCAAGGTCGATCTGCTCGACTTCGTCTTCGGTGGGGTTCACGTAACTCAAAACGAGACTCCCATTACTTCCTAGGCGTTGAGCCCAGGGTTCTTCTTCGAAGGATTCCGGCGTTTGGTCTTCGTCTTCACCTTTTTGAGGTTGTGCTGATGTCATGTTAGCTGACAACACTTTCCTAAAAACTGATCCGATACTAGTATCGGAATCCCAAGTCGACGCTTCGGACGAGTGGGAATGTTCTACGTCTTCTGCGTCTGAACTCTCTGGAGTTGATGGCGACGTGACATAGCCTACCCCCCGTCGAGTGTGTTGTAGTAGTCTTGCGGTTCCTTTGGGGGTTGAAAACCGAGAAGAGGGAGATGTCGACCTTTGCCGTAGTTTAGGCCTTTGTTGCTTTTTAAGTCGTAGCCCATCTTTTGGATGATGTGCTTCGCCGTATCTGTATATCGGTAGACTTATACTCTGCCTGTATCAGGTTCTGGCTCGAGTGGCGGGAGGTCTTGATGACGCTCGACCTTGCCCAAAATGATGGATCCTTCGTCTCGACTTCGTGGAGGGGTTATAAAACAGACTCCTTGAGACGGGACTACTTGATTTACATGGACGGTCGTTATTTGTGTTTGCAACGACCGTTAGAGCGTTATTTAATGTATACATAGCATTCCAGTGTGGAAGAGAAGAATAATTAAACGACACTATTATTGATAAAGTACGAGATCTTATCCCGTAGGATTACATTGTCTAAGGAGGGTGCATCTATATCAGCAGAGATATTCGCCGAGCTCCTCATCTGTAAGCACTGGGGTCGGATCAGGAGAATCCACCACAGCTTTGACTCTGGGTCTGAGAGGGCGATGTGAGCCTTCTCTGGCATCTTGGATGACTGCGGGGGCTTGCCTTTAAGACGCACCTTCAAAGGTGCCTCAACTGCGCCTCCTGTGAGTGGTGCCTTCCCCTGTAATTTTGCCACCAGGGGAGCGATGTTTGAGGCGGCTTTCCCTTGAGGCGTATCTTCAGGGGAGCCTCAGGAATCGGTGCTTTCCTGATAGCTTGATGCTCATTGGAGGCACCTTCTGGGGTGGTTTTGCCCTTCAGTCAGATCTTCAGTGGGGCATCTGGATTCATCTCAGGCTCCGTGTCCGGCTCAGTTGCCGTCTCTGCCTCATCATCAGCATCGTTGGCTTCCTCCTCGTCAAGTGGCTTGTACAAGTCGGAATCGGTGAAGTAAGCTTCAATCCCTTTGAAAGGATCGATGTCTGCGAACTCCGTCCGGATGACGCCGTTGGTGGAACATATTTCATGCATTGGTGGAGCGTAGAAGGCACCACCATGTACTCATGTAGCCATGGTCGGTCGAGCAGGATGTTGTAGTTGACCTCGGCATCCACCACATAACAAGTCACCTCGGTTTTGAGGTTGCCTATGTGACACTTCAGTCGGATCTTGCCCAGTGGCTCGCTTTTGCTAGCGTTGAAGCCACTGATGGTTGTGTTGGAGGGCGCCAGCGGTACATTGGGATCCCCAGTTTTGATAGCAGCGCCGTCGGGATAATGCTGAGGGAAGACCCCGGATCGATCTGAATCGGCTCACCTTGACTGAACCGATGTACCCTGTGTAATACAGCGGTCGGTTATGTCGGTGGTGCTTGAGCAGCATGTCTGTTGGGTGAAAGTTATGTTTGGGATAACTTCCTCCGCACAATGACAGCAGTACAAGTAGTTGGGAGGTCTTCAGGCTGCTTGACCTGACTGAGAAAGGATTCAGCGTCCTTCAGAGCTTCACAGAGAGCTTCTCGGAGTCTTTGGAAAGACGCAGGAGCTCGAACAAAGACAAGCGTGCATGAGTACTGGCCAGTGTGCCAGTATGTCAAAGTTGTGGGGCTTGGCTAGCCCCGAAGCAGTCTCCTTCCGTAGAGGTCTGTCGAAACGAGCCTCCACCTGCTTCTGCTTATTGGCTGCTGAGGGTTTAGACGGGCCCTCCTCAGGGATGGTGCCAGGAGGCACCATCTCGGCGGCAGCTTCGTCGAGCTGAGCGTTCTGTTCTGCACGCATCTGCACTGGAAGTGCCTCTTCCGTTGAAGAAGAGACCGTACGGCAAGACTTGATCTTCTGCCTTTTGATTTGGAGGTAGAGCGTACCTCCGGTTGAGTCACCTCGGAGACGAGGTCGGGATGAACCCAGAGGACCTCTCCTCGAGATGTGGTGAGTGGAATGAGTCCACTCGCATTGTCACGGGTAGGTGGCAAGTTCACCACCTCCATTGTCGCCTTAGGGATGGGGACGACGCCATCTTGTGTGGTGGTCGGCGGCAAGGTACCGAATTGGAGTGACACCACATTGGCTGACACCGTCTTCTCTTCGTAGTCGACGGAGATTACATCCGTATTGATCATGCGCTGGATGTAATTCTTAAGGATGTAGCAGTCCTTGGTCGGGTGTCCGATAAACCGATGGTAGTGACAGTACCTCGGGTTGTCCACTTTCCCGACTTCATCGGGCCGCTTTGGGTCCGAAAGTTTGATTTTGTCACCCTGCTTCAGTATTTCAAAGAGTTGCAGGGTGTCTTCGTCATTGAATGAATACACCTCCTTGGGTCTCAGCGCCAGTGGAGGTTTCTGAGTAAGCGCAGATGCGCCCATCGAGGCATTAACAGTCAATGCCTGTTTCCCCTTTGCTTCTCGCCCGGAGTTGTTGGCTGCTGACTTTTTCCCCTTATCATCAAAGGCGGGAGAAGCTGACACCCAGAAGACGTGCATTGGCCGCCTTCTTTTCTGCGGCTTCAGCTTTGATGATCAGGGAGCTCCAGTCGGGAGGGGGAGTAGAGTTGAGCCAGAGCTTCACTGTGGGCAGCATGTTCATGCTGTAAGAGGAGAGGAGCGCATGTTCTGGCATGCCTGGAGGTAGCCTGAAGCAGGCTTGTCGGAAGCGTTCGATGAACACCCGAACCGTTTCTTTCTCCTTCTGGCGTATCTCTATGAGAGATGCCATCGTCATGTCCTTCCCGCCGTCGTAGAAGCGATCAAGAAAGAGGCGCGTCAAATGTCACGCCCCAGAACCAGAATACTGGAGAGCGGGGGAATGACTCAGCCAGCTACGTATTACGGGTAGATGAATATCGTATAATACGATCAATGCTGTCTAAAAGACGAGGGGGTGCATACTACATGAAAGTCTCGCTATGGTCACTTCACATCTATTGTCTCAATCATTCAAACAAGAAGCAATAATAGAGAAAATTTAAGAATAAGCAATAAGGCGTCCCAAACGCTTAGTCAAAATGTTCTTGAGATCTGGCTTTACAAAATATAGCCAGATGATATAGCAACATGTACACAATTGTTATCAGCTGCAGTCTGACTTAATTACAATTATGTAAAAGTAAGTGCAAGATAATCCGACTAACATGTCGGTGCCAAACGGCAAAATAATAAAGAAGTAACAAAACGAGCGGGGAAGTAAGGAACCCACTCGAGTCCTCCTGCGATCATTCCTCTAGTATTGACCATTTGGAGGTAGAGGTTAGCTGAGTCCTCGGGAACCGGCTCTAAATCTGGCCATGCAAAACCAGAGAGGTTAGACCTCTAATAGCAAGTACCGCAAGGAAGCACGATATGAGACATTAAACCAGTAAATAAGAGAATATAATAATAGATCTCTGTTTGCTACTGGGATTCACATAACATCACGACACTTCTAACCAACCTCCCAACCAAACAAGGACAGAAGTTGGCCCGTCATGTCCTGATGCTCTGATCATCTCAGTTAGGTAACAAAGTAGGTACAGTACACAAACAAATCAACTTAAACGGCCATCCAACTCCTACGGCTTACTACTGTGAGTTCCAAGTTATCTTGGAATTATGCAATAAAGATTTCTCAGTTCTTACTATGGACAAGCAAGGCTAGTCGATCCAACCAATCAATTGCGCCAATCATGAATTAGACGAGTCCCAGCGGGACGCCCATCATCAATATACAATATACAATAAATAGTATTACCAGATACCGCTCCATGCCCGTGTGGCAGGTTTGCAGTATCTGTGGGGACCAGCGGCCTGTCGGGCACTACTAGTCCCAAGAGGGCTGCCATGTAAGAACTCGGAAATCCATTCTCTCCATACAATTATTATTTTATTTAACTATAGTCTCTACGTTGAGTGAAATCCTATGCCGTGGATCATGGTCATTCGGAATGAGTACTTTCGTACAGGGTACGATATGCACAACTCTACAACGATGCCCGTACGGTTAGGTTGTAGGTCTTACATAGCGTAATGCAACAATCCAAACTAACCACGGAACAATCATGCCTTGACCATAAAGTACACATGCTTCTTTTATAGTAAAATAAATAAATAAATAAATTGAAGTCTGCATGTGTGCCTGTATGTCAATATTCGGGATCGACCAATCGATTATAGTAGTTCATACTTAATATGAACATGTCTTATTCTATTTAATTCAATAAGACGACTAGCCAGTCTCTTAGTTCCATCTAGGAACGCATGATCAATAATTAATCAAGATAACAATCAATGTTAATTAATGCCAAATTCGGGAAATAACATTGGGGAATAAATAATAATTGGGAAATAAATAATCTCATGCGCTGTGGAAAATGATTGGAAAATAAATAATATCATGCGCCTGAGGGAAATGATTGGGAATTAAATAATATCATGCACCTGAGGGAAATGATTGGGAATTAAATAATATCATGCGCCTGAGGAATGATTGGGAAATAAATAATATCATGCGCCTGAGGAATGAGATTCTTATGCGGCTGTGAGATGAGATTGGGAAATAAATAATCTCATGCGCCTGAGGAATGAGATTGGGAAATAAATAATCTCATGCGCCTGAGGAATGAAATTGGAAAATAAATAATATCATGCGCCTGAGGAATGAGATTCTTATGCGGCTATGAGATGAGATTGGGAAATAAATAATCTCATGCGCCTGAGGAATGAGATTGGGAATAAATAATCTCATGCGCCTGAGGAATGAGATTGGGAAATAAATAATATCATGCGCCTGAGGAATGAGATTCTTACGGCTGTGAGATGAGATTGGGAAATAAATAATCTCATGCGCCTGAGGAATGAGATTCTTATGCGGCTGTGAGATGAGATTGGGAAATAAATAATCTCATGCGCCTGAGGAATGAGATTGGGAAATAATAATCTCATGCGCCTGAGGAATGAGATTGGGAAATAAATAATATCATGCGCCTGAGGAATGAGATTGGGAAATAAATAATCATGCGAAGATTCATGCGGCTGTGATTCCTGCACAATCGGCGCATGGGATACTCACGTTGCGTCTTCAGTACATGCGCGTAAGGAACCTACGTGCATGACACGCTCGGAGTCAAAGAATGTATTGCCGGGACTTTACGGCACATGGCCTTCCGGCGCATGGCCTCCCGGGCGCATGGGGTTCCCGGCGCATGGGGTTCATCGTCCCCAAACAGCCAGTTCAGCCATGAAAGTTTCAAAAACTTGCAATTGCCATAACTTACTCATCCGAAGTCAAAATCAAGCGAAACAAAAGCCAAAACTGAATGAAATTAAATTCTCTACAACATAGAACTATTAGTTTTCGAAAATAACCAAGTTTTAGAGATCAAAACCAAGAAAAACCGAAAATGTATCAAACTTAGATCTACAACAAATAAGCCATGGAAATTGAAAATACTAAGTACTAAAGAGACTTAGAATCAGATAGGGAAGATGATGGAATAATAAAAATAGGGATCCATCAAGAAGCAAGTTGGCACTTGCCTTGCTCTCTTAGGTTGGTGGAAGAGTTATGAGGAAGAAGAAGAGTAATGAGAAGAAGAAGTAATGAAGAGAGAGAAAGGGTTTGGGGCTTTAAATGGGGTGGTGGTAGGTGGGGGATTTATTTCGGTTCATGATGAACCTACAAAAACCGAAAATAAACCAATCTAGGCCGAACCCAAAAGCAAAGTAAAAGCAGAGTATAAAAGCAGAAAGTAAAGTGCAGAAATAAAATTACAGGAAATTAATTAACAGAAGATTAAAGGAATTTAAATACAGAACAATACATGATAAACTTTAAATGAATACATTCCAGCAGTACATGTATTTAGAATACGTATTCTGGGAACGGAAAGTGACATCTCTACCCTCCTTAAAAAAATTCCGTCCTCGGAATTTCAAATCCAAGCAGGATAGAAACATCAGAGCTGGACTACTCCAGGTATAAGCAATTTAAGTAAGCAATCATTCTACAATATCAATAGTAACATATCTATGTTTAACTATCGACGACACCAAGCATTCTACTCGTAAGGTAACAAGCATGAGGAGTTAAGACAATCAAGGTATACGGGAAGAGATATACCTTGTGAGCAAACAGGTGCGGATACCGTGATCGGATATCATCCTCACGTTCCCACGTTGACTCTCCTAAAGAGTGAGACCCCAAGCAACCCGGACAAGGCTAATTGTTCGGTTCTTGAGTACCTTCTCTCTTCGGTCCAAAATAGACACAGGCTGTTCCTCGTAAGACAGGTTGGTACCAACAACCAGCTCAGAATGATCAAAGATATGGCTTGGGCTGATACATACCTTCGCAACTGCAGATACATGAAATACGTCATGCACCTCTCGTAACGAAGGTGGAAGGGATAAACGATAAACAACATCGCCTATCCTCTCAAGAATAACAAATGGGCCCACGTACCGCGGACTCAACTTCCCGCGAACGCCAAACCTAATGACCCACGGGTAGGTGAGATCCTCAAGAACACGTGGTCCCCAGAAAACTCTAGCGGCCTACGATGCTGGTCCGCCCAATGACGATGTCGATCCTGTGCAACTCGAAGTCGCTCTCTAATTCCTTTGACCAATTTAACTGTCTGAACAATTATTTCTGGGCCTAACATCTTTCTCTCCCCGATATCATCCCATGCTAGTGGCGACCTACACTTCTTACCATATAGTGCTTCAAATGGCGCCATCTGGATACTGGCTTGATAACGGTTGTGTATGAGAACTCGACCAAGTGTAGGTGGCTCTCCCAAGATCCTCCAAAATCTAGGGTACAAGCTCGCAACATGTCTTCTAAAGTCTGAATTGTTCTTTCTGATTGCACGTCCGTCTGGGGATGGTAAGCCGTGCTAAATCTTAACTTGGTACCCAAGCTATGATGCAAGCTCTTCCAAAAATGTGATGTAAAATGGGTATCTCTGTCTGACACAATACTGACTGGGACCCCATGCTGCCTGACTATCTGGCTGCATATACAATTCTGCCAACTTTTCCGTAGATTGACCTACTCTAAAAGGAAGAAAGTGCGCCACCTTGTAAGCCGATCTACTATCACCCAAATAGCATTTTTTACCACTTGGTTCTTGGTAAACCGTCACAAAGTCCATTGTAATATGTTCCCATTTCCATTCCGGAATAGGAAGTGGTTGCAATAATCCAGCTGGCCTCTGCTGTTCTGCCTTCACTTGCTGACATACCAAGCAACGGGAAACGAACCTAGCTATCTCCCTCTTCATCCCGTTCTACCAGAGTGCTGCTTGATATCTTGGTACATCTTGGTCCCCCCAGGGTGTACAGAATACTGGGAACTGTGAGCTTCTGCCATAACCTCCTGTCTGATATCTCCACTAGGCACACAAAGACGTGAGCCAAACCTAAGTGTACCATCTTCATGAATTTTCATCTCCTTCCTGAGTCCTGACTGACATTCTGTCCTAAGCTTCTGAATCCTTGGGTCTTGTGTCTGAGCTGCCTTGATCCTGTCTACCAAGTTGGTTGAACTTGTAGACTCGCCAGAACTCCTACATCACTAGGAAGTATAACCTCGATGCCCATCTCCTGAAGGTCTTCTAAGATATGCCTCTGTGTTGTCAACATAAATGCGCCGCCTCTCCTGCTGAGAGCATCTGCTACACATGCCTTGCCTGGGTGATACTGAAGCTCCACGTCATAGTCCTTAATCAACTCCAACCATCTTCTGCCTCATGTTCAGTTCCTTCTGAGTAAAAATGTACTTCAGACTTTGTGGTCTGTGTACATGTCCACTCGGTCACCATATAAGTAATGCCTCCATAGCTTCAAAGCAAATACTACTGCTGCCAACTCCAAGTCATGAGTTGGATAATTCTTCTCGTGGTCTCGGAGCTGCCTAGATGCATATGCTATCACCTTCCCATGCTGCATGAGGACACATCCAAGTCCTTACCTGACGCATCACAATAAACTGTAAAACCTCCTGGTCCAACTGGCAATGTAAGAATAGGCGCTGATATCAACTTCTGCTTCAGATTCTCAAATGATGCCTGACATTCTACCGACCAGACGAATGGTACATCCTTCCGTGTCAAGCGTGTCATGGGTGCTGAAAGCCTCGCAAAGTCTGATACGAACCTTCTGTAATATCCTGCCAATCCCAAGAACTCCGTACATCAGCTACGGTCTTGGGTACTGGCCAACTCTCTACAGCTTCAACCTTCTTGGGATATACTGCTACTCCTCTCCAGCTCCTGATATGATATGACCCAAAAATGAAATGTGATTCGTCCAGAACTCACACTTGCTGAGCTTGGCATACAATGGTTCTCTCTCAGAACCTGTAACCTTTCCTGAGGTGGTCTTCATGCTCCTGTTCACTGGCAGAATATACAAGAATGTCATCGAGAAACACAACGACAAATTGATCCAAGTACGGCATAAAGATGCGATTCATCAAATCCATGAATATAGCTAGAGCATTGGTCAAACCAAACGGCATTACTAAGAATTCATAATGCCCATACTTCGACCTGAATGCTGTCTTGGGAATGTCCTCCTTCCGAACCCTCACTTGATGATACCCTGAACGAAGATCTATCTTGGAGAAAACTCTAGCTTTGCTCAACTGATCAAATAAGTCATCGATCCTGGGTAGTGGGTACTTGTTCTTCACTGTTGTCGCGTTAAGCTTCCTGTAATCGATGCACAATCTGGATGACCCATCCTTCTTCTCCACAAGTACCACTGGTGCTGCCCATGGTGACACGCTAGCTTGGATGAACTTCTTCTCCTTCAGTTCCTCTATGTGCTGATATACCTTGGCCTGCTCTGAGTCTGCCATTCTATAAACTCGATCTGATATCGGTTTAGTTCCAGGTGCCAATTCTATGCTGAACTCAATATCTCTAACTGGTGGCAGACCTGGAAGTTCTTCAGAAAATACGTCTAGAAACTCTTCGACTACCTTCGGGACTTGAACTTCTTCCATTGCCGTTATTACTCCCTGCTCTTGTTGAGTTGCCTCTGATCTGACTAAGGTGAACCGCTTCATGCCTGAATATCAAAAGATACACTCCCTTTACGACAATCTATCGTCGCATGACTGTCTTTCAGCCAGTCCATGCCTAAGATAACTTCGAAATTTCCAACAGAAAATTCTATCAACCGGGCGGTAAGGAATGCCCGCAAACTACAACGCTACACGCTAGAATAACTCTACTAACTCCTACGAGCCTATTGCCAGTGAGTATATTCAACCTCCCTGGCAATGCCTCGAACTCCATTCCTAGCCGTGTCGCAAATTGTGCAGATATAATGAGTGTGATGCTCCCGAATCAAACAATGCTATTGCGGGATAAGAGGCGACAAGAATGTTACCTGCCACAACATCTCCTGATGCCAATGCCTCTTCTAAGGATAGAGTGAATGCCTGCCCTCGACCTCCTTGTTGATTCCCATTTTAACGGCCTAGCCTGGTGCTGCTGCTGGCCCCTTTTCTGATGATGCTGGGGTGGTCTATGCTGGTGTTGCTGCATCAGCGGGTCCCTGCTGCCGAAACATCTGAGCCTGCGGTATTAACGGGCGTTGTGCCAACGATCTTACTGCTACCGCTGGTCTTCGATACTGGCCTGCCCCTGGTGCTGGCAGAGCAGGAAATTGTTGCCCTGGTCCTTCTGACCTCGAATTCATGGGACAAGTGGTAACCCGATGACCTGGATTTCTACATATCAAGCACAGTCCGTTCAATGTCCGACACACATCTCTAGTGTGCCCTATCTTCCCGCAATAAGTGCAGCCCGCTGGGGGTTGCTGGTTCTTCCTCTGTTGCTGTTGCTGCTGCCTGGGTGGTGGTGCTGGCCCTCGCATTGCCACATCGTGAATGCGGATGCCAAGGGACGGTGCTGTTGTCCGGGGCGCTGCCCCCCCCTCCTCCTTCAATATGACTGTGGGATCTCTTTTGACCTCCTGTCCTTGCCGCAAGCCTCTGAATGGTTATCTCATGCCTTCGAGTTGCCGTCAATACTTCATCAAAAGTCTGGTAACTGTGCCCCTCTATCAATTACAAGAGCTCAAGATGAAACCCTTGCTTGAACCTCATAGCTCTCTGGCTCTCTGTTGCTACCATCTCTGGGGCGAACCTACTCAATCTGCAGAACTCTGCTGCATAAGCATCTACAGTCTTGCCAGCCTGTCTGAGGTTGATAAACTTCTGTTGTAGCTTAAACTGTGCCACAACTCCATAGTACTTTGTCTTGAATCTTGCTGTAAAATTGTCCCAAGCCACTGGACGTCTGATGCCTACCTCCTCTGATTTCCACCAATCACGTGCGAGATCCTGAAGTAACAATTTCACTAGATCCACACGTTCTTCTGCCGGTACCTTGGCTGCTGTCAGAATAGCCTCCATATCCTTAAGCCATGCATCTGCTGAGATGGCATCCTCTGTGCCCTCGAAACGGTGGGGGTTGTACTTGCAAAACCTGGTTGATGCTCCTGAATCAGTCCTCACTCCTCTTTCCAAAGCCGTCTGCAATCCTTGGTTGAGCAATACATTCTGCTCTTGTAGCTGAGTGTGCATGCGCTGCTGGGCCAACATCTGATGCTGCTGAGTAGCCATCGTTCCTCTCATGATCTCCAGAAGGGCTGGTGTGTCCACTTGGGTAGGTGGAACTGTCGGTGGTGGTGGAACATCCGGATACTGCGATCCAGCCGCTGCTTCCACTATCACTTCTTCCTGGGTAGCCTCCTGAGGTGAGACTGGTCCTTGTTGCTGACCAACCTGGTCAGGTTGTCCATGTTGCTCTTGTTGTTGCTGTCCAGCTCTGGCCGATGCGGACGAAGTGCCCCTAAGAAAAGGGACAAGAGAACAATCAAACAACCGGACATGAAGGATCAATGAAGTCAAAGGATACTGGAATGTCAAGCAAGGGTTGAGAATAACGAATCATGAGATCAAGGAGAAAATACGTGTGATTGAGACATCCTATAAATCAAAACACCCCACAAGTCTGAAATCAGACCTGCATGGGCCACCACTAAAACCTTGTCACGCCCCAGAACCAGAATACTGGAGAGCGGGGGAATGACTCAGCCAACTACGTATTACGGGTAGATGAATACCGTATAATACGATCAATGCTGTCTAAAAGACGAGAGGGTGCATACTACATGAAAGTCTCGCTATGGTCACTTCACATCTATTGTCTCAATCATTCAAACAAGAAGCAATAATAGAGAACATTTAAGAATAAGCAATAAGGTGTCCCGAACGCTTAGTCAAAATGTTCTTGAGATCTGGCTTTACAAAATATAGCCAGATGATATAGCAACATATACACAATTGTTATCAGCTGCAGTCTGACTTAATTACAATTATATAAAAGTAAGTGCAAGACAATCCGACTAACATGTCGGTGCCAAACGGCAAAATATAAAGTAAGTAACAAAACGAGCGGGGAAGTAAGGAACCCACTCGAGTCCTCCTGCGATCATTCCTCTAGTATTGACCATCTTGGAGGTAGAGGTAAGCTGAGTCCTCGGGAACCGGCTCTAAATCTGGCCATGCAAAACCAGAGAGATTAGACCTCTAATAGCAAGTACCGCAAGGAAGCACGATATGAGATATTAAACCAGTAAATAAGAGAATATAATAATAGATCTCTGTTTGCTACTGGGATTCACATAACATCACGACACTTCGAACCAACCTCCCAACCAAACAAGGACAGAAGTTGGCCCGTCATGTCCTGATGCTCTGATCATCTCAGTTAGGTAACAGAGTAGGTACAGTACACAAACAAATCAACTTAAACGGCCATCAAACTCCTACGGCTTACTACTGTGAGTTCCAAGTTATCCTGGAATTATGCAATAAAGATTTCTCAGTTCTTACTATGGACAAGCAAGGCTAGTCGATCCAACCAATCAATTGCGCCAATCATGAATTAGACGAGTCCCAGAGGGACGCCCGTCATCAATATACAATATACAATAAATAGTATTACCAGATATCACTCCATGCCCGTGTGGCAGGTTTGCAGTATCTGTGGGGACCAGCCGGCCTGTCGGGCACTACTAGTCCCAAGAGGGCTGCCATGTAAGAACTCGGAAATCCATTCTCTCCATGCAATCATTATTTTTATTTAACTTAATAGTCTCTACGTTGAGTGAAATCCCATGCCGTGGATCATGGTCATTCGGAATGAGTACTTTCGTACAGGGTACGATATGCACAACTCTACAACGATGCCCGTGCGGTTAGGTTGTAGGTCTTACATAGCGTAATGCAACAATCCAAACTAACCACGGAACAATCATGCCTTGACCATAAAGTACACATGCTTCTTTTATAGTAAAATAAATAAATTGAAGTCTGCATGTGTGCCTGTATGTCAATATTCGGGATCGGCCAATCGATTATAGTAGTTCATACTTAATATGAACGTGTCTTATTCCATTTAATTCAATAAGACGACTAGCTAGTCTCTTAGTTCCATCTAGGAACGCATGATCAATAATTAATCAAGATAACAATCAATGTTAATTAATGCCAAATTCGGGAAATAAACATTGGGGAATAAATAATGATTGGAAAATAAATAATCTCATGCGCTGTGGGAAATGATTGGAAAATAGATAATATCATGCGCCTGAGGAAAATGATTGGGAATTAAATAATATCATGCGCCTGAGAGAAATGATTGGGAATTAAATAATATCATGCGCCTGAGGAATGATTGGGAAATAAATGATATCATGCGCCTGAGGAATGAGATTCTTATGCGGCTGTGAGATGAGATTGGGAAATAAATAATCTCATGCGCCTGAGGAATGAGATTGGGAAATAAATAATCTCATGCGCCTGAGGAATGAGATTGGGAAATAAATAATATCATGCGCCTGAGGAATGAGATTCTTATGCGGTTGTGAGATGCGATTGGGAAATAAATAATCTCACGCGCCTGAGAAATGAGATTGGGAAATAAATAATCTCATGCGCCTGAGGAATGAGATTGGGAAATAAATAATATCATGCGCCTGAGGAATGAGATTCTTATGCGGCTGTGAGATGAGATTGGGAAATAAATAATCTTATGCGCCTGAGGAATGAGATTCTTATACGGCTGTGAGATGAGATTGGAAAATAAATAATCTCATGCGCCTGAGGAATGAGATTGGGAAATAAATAATCTCATGCGCCTGAGGAATGAGATTGGGAAATAAATAATATCATGCGCCCGAGGAATGAGATTCTTATGCGGCTGTGAGATGAGATTGGGAAATAAATAATCTCATGTGCCTGAGGAATGAGATTCTTATGCGGCTGTGAGATGAGATTGGAAAATAAATAATCTCATGCGCCTGAGGAATGAGATTGGAAAATAAATAATCTCATGCGCCTGAGGAATGAGATTGGGAAATAAATAATATCATGCGCCTGAGGAATGAGATTCTTATGCGGCTGTGAGATGAGATTGGGAAATAAATAATCTCATGCGCCTGAGGAATGAGATTGAGAAATAAATAATCTCATGCGCCTGAGGAATGAGATTGGGAAATAAATAATATCATGCGCCTGAGGAATGAGATTGGGAAATAAATAATATCATGTGAAGATTCATGCGGCTGTGATTCCTGCACAATCGGCGCATGGGATACTCACGTTGCGTCTTCAGTACATGCGCGTAAGGAACCTACGTGCATGACACGCTCGGAGTCAAAGAATGCGTTGCCGGGACTTCACGGCGCATGGCCTCCCGGGCGCATGGGGTTCCCGGCGCATGGGGTTCATCGTCCCCAAACAGCCAGTTCAGCCATGAAAGTTTCGAAAACTTGTAATGGCCATAACTTACTCATCCGAAGTCGAAATCAAGCAAAACAAAAGCCAAAACTGAATGAAATTGAATTCTCTACAACATAGAACTATTAGTTTTCGAAAATAACCAAGTTTTAGAGATCAAAACCAAGAAAAACCAAAAATGTATCAAACTTAGATCTACAACAAATAAGCCATGGAAATTGTAAATGCTAAGTACTAAAGAGACTTAGAATCAGATAGGGAAGATGATGGAACAATAAAAATTAGGATCCATCAAGAAGCAAGTTGGCACTTGCCTTGCTCTCTTAGGTTGGTGGGAGAGTTATGAGGAAGAAGAAGAGTAATGAGAAGAAGAAGTAATGAAGAGAGAGAAAGGGTTTGGGGCTTTAAATGGGGTGGTGGTAGGTGGGGGATTTATTTTGGTTCATGATGAACCAACAAAATCGAAAATAAACCAATCTAGGCCGAACCCAAAAGCAAAGTAAAAGCAGAGTATAAAAGCAGAAAGTAAAGTGCAGAAATAAAATTGCAGGAAATTAATTAACAGAAGATTAAAGGAATTTAAATACAGAACAATACATGATAAACTTTAAATGAATACATTCCAGCAGTATATGTATTTAGAATACATATTCTGGGAACAGGAAGTGACATCAAATCATCGAAGGACGATATAGAATTGTCGGGGAGGCTGCAGTACCAGTCATACGCTACCCCTTTTAGGGCCCCAACAAATATGCTG
The DNA here is from genome assembly GCA_029216955.1 of Iris pallida. Classification (NCBI taxonomy): domain Eukaryota; kingdom Viridiplantae; phylum Streptophyta; class Magnoliopsida; order Asparagales; family Iridaceae; genus Iris; species Iris pallida. The sequence continues at coordinate 5,769,132 of JANAVB010016196.1, read as the reverse complement.
GTGAGGAGCGCGTCCCTCCTTTGGAAGATGCCCCGTTTCTGACTGGAAATATGTCAGGTACCGACGCGGAGAGTCCTTCCCATCGTATGGCGTGAGTGTTTGTGGTTTATATTTTGGAGGGTAAACCACCTTGTTCCACTCAAGGGGATAAGGCTGGGGAATGCCCATCTTCTGGCGCTCCTCTTGCCTGTTTTTGGACTCGAAGCGCTCCCGCAAGTCCTTGATCATTTCGACCACATCCTCCGTGGAGCTAGGAGTCGGAAAAGGTGGTACTACCTGGAGTGGAGTGTTTGAGGGTTCCGACGTCCGAGGTGCTTCTATGTCGGAGGGTGTCCGTTGAAGGGGTACACTCGACTCCCCATTGACTCCTGGGTCGGGACCGGTTGAAGGTGCTCTGGTCAAGGCCGACCGTATATCAAATACCGCTTGAGTCAGTGCTTGCATAGAGGCAGAGGGGGTTTTGAGTCCTTCCTCTAATGAGTCTATGCGTTGGACAATGTCCTGCGGTGGCGCATCAGACTCGGCATCATCCCCAGCCATGTATACTATCCTGACACGGCCAGGAGTGGATGGATTGGTTGAGGCTCGCTCTCGGCCTCACTTTCATGTGGGGGAGTCACCTCTCCTGGTGTTTCACCTTGGCCACCCCCAGCCACATTCTGGAGGTCATTCTCGACGGGCGCATCTGCAAGGGCCTGATTGTCCTCAGCTCCGTCTTGAAGGGCCTCTTCGTCTCTACCCCCAGCTATGTCCTGGGGGACATCCTCGTTTTGAGGGGCTTCTGGAAGGCTGACTTCGCCTCGAGGATGAAGATTCGCCGCAGCTGTGCCTTGGACATCTTCGTCTTCGGAAGGAGGCTCAACAAGGGTCTGACTACCCCCAGCTTCCTTTAAGAATTTCTTCTTCGACCGAGTGCCTTCGAACACCCCAGAGGTCGAGACTGCTGCCTTGGTTTTCCTTGGCTGACTTTTGGATGAGGAATTACCAGTCATCTTCTGGAGTGATGAGGAGTTGGAGACCACATTGCATGAAGCAACTCTTGGCTCCTCTTCTGTTGACACCTTCTCTCCAAGGCGACGTTGGAGGGGTGTCGATGACTGCAACCGCTGGAAGACTGACTGCCTTGGTGGTACTGCCGCCTTGCAACAGCAGTTGACAGTGACCACCGCACAAGTATGCCCCGTGAGAGGCTCATTGTGCTTGTTGGTCGACTCTCCTGACCGGCGCTTGTGAGCGATCACATTACGCAGGTCGTTGGAGGAGAGTGCTACCTTCACACCCCCTTCAGGCGCATGGCAAGGCCAAACGCTGGGGCGGACAGGTGAGTGCTGCGTCCCTTGATCTAATACCAAGCAGGCATCATGATCAATAGTGGGTGAACAACAACATTTGAAGTGACTTGAACGGACCTTAAATGCACAACCAGAGGAGGCGCGGGAGTTCAAGACCACTGAATTTGCTGTACTCGACTTGGTTATGCACGCAGTAGATGCGCCCAAGCGAGATGAGGACTTTAAAGATCGACTCATTTTTGGTGCCGAGGCACCTGAGTCGACCTTGTACAGCTTGCCATCGGCAGCGCGCGTGATTGTGAGCACGTGCCTCTGGCTTGCTGCTGGCATAGCACGTTTGTGGCGTATGGCCCGTGCCGCCTTAGATTTCTTTGTACTAGCCCGCTGGGGCGCATAGTACTCAGCATCCAAATTCTCCTCGCCATTACAGCGAGTGAGTCTGTCAAAGACAGAGACTTTTTGTGGCGCATCAGAAGTGATGCACGGGGCATTGGCTGTACTCCTGCTCCGTCGACGCATCTTTCTCGCCTGAGAGGAAGATGGCTGGGGAACGTGGTCAGCCGCACGCTTCTCCGAGAGATGCGCTGCATCAGCGGGCACACCTTGGTTGCTGAGGACGTCAGCAGGAAGGGAGGGCTGGATTGGCGCATCCCCTTCAGTGGTGGTACCCGAGGCGTCGACCTTGCGCACCCAGACACGGCAGGTCTTCTTCGGCTTCGGCAGCCACTTCGAAGGACTCGTGCTTCCTTCAGAAATGAACTCCTCGTACGCCTGTTGATTGAGGCGCACGACCAGCATCTTGTGGGAGGAGCCCACCTTCACGTCGTCGGCCTGTGACACAACTTTCTCGGAAGAGGAGAAAGAAGTCCCCAGCAGAGTCGCCAGCTTGTTTGCCATTAAAATCATTTGATTGCAAATCTTAATACAAACAGAACAGTGTTACAATATAGGACTTAGATGTAGTCCTAGGAGTACACTTTTGTTTAATCTGGGTCCTAAGTGCCAATGGAGCGAGTGGTAATGCGTTGACTCCGTTGACGGGCTGACGACGGTTATCGGTTCTCTGAAGGTGTAGATTGCTCTGGGTGCTAGAGCTTGCTAAGAGGAGGAAGACGTTGAGTGTCTGTATCTGCCTCTCTGGTGATATCTGCCTGTATTGTCTATATGTGTAGGTCTGTGTGTGGAAGAAGGAAATGATTCCACTATTTATAGCTGGGCAGGTTGACTGCTCATGTGCGCATATGTAGGATACACTGGTACGTGGGGACGCCACGTAGAGACTGCTGATAGAGGTGCATGGATGATGCGCCCTACTCGAGGGGTTGAATTCTTTATGCTGCTGTTGTGAGCCGGCACGTAGCAGAGGAGAAGATCTTTCTGTTGCTGAAATCTTGGATGAGTTGAGTCAAAGGACACGTGTCGTCGACTCATGGCTCGGAGATCTCGGATCTGATGGGGGGGATGATTTGGTGGAATGCGCCTTGGATTGGGCGCATGATGAAACTTTGGCTCGTGACCTTTAGGAGTCACGAGCGGTTCTGGGCGCATGGCTTTTGAGGCGCATGCAAGCGACTTTCCTTCTGTCTTTCGGGATCAGAGATCAGTCTGGGGCGCATGGCTTTTGAGGCGCATGCAAGCTTGAACTGGAGACTCTTCTTCTATCTTTTAGGGATCAGTGAAGGATCTGAGGCGCATGGCTTTTGAGGCGCATGCGGATGGTTGGGTGGCCACGTGGCAGTAGCCGTCGGGGCAAAGTCATGATGATGCTGACGTTGTGGACGCTTCATTTTCTGCAAAAGCTGTCCACCGTCCAGACTTGGAAAGGCGTACTGCCAACTCTGTCAGTCCAGCATTTAATGTTTGTGACATTCGATGGACAGCTGAGTGGGCGCGTCGGTTGATGTTCCACTAAGCGTATGGGGACGTATGGGGGCGCATCCCCTGTGATGCGCTTGGTACATGGCGCATCTGTTGAAGGCGCTTGATGTTTGGGGGTGTGATGCGCTGTCCAGCCGGCGCATCCGACACATCTTTAATGATACGGCTGTTCGCTTCTCGAGTGCTTTTAAATAGCCATTTGGCTGAAGTCGAGGCGTCTGGTTCATCCATTTAATGTGAGTTCATTGCTCGGAACTCGGAGAGCCATCCACTTGGCGCGTGGGTTTGATCTGCCCGGCCTATAATAGTGGCATAGATAGAAGGTTTGCTTCTCATTCCCTCACGTACCTCCAACATGAACTTGGTGCATTCTGTTGACGAAGTATTCCCGAGGGTGAAGATGAGACGCCTTGTCGTCGTTGATGCACTTGAAGGTGACTGTTACATCCTAAAGACGGAGTCGAGGGCTTCTGAGGCAGGCAGAAGGTGCCTGTTGCATCCAAAGATAGGGATGCTCGGGCCTCGTCTCCGTTGTTCCGGAAGAGCCGTAGATCGGAATGGCGGTGCTAGGCTCTCTCTTCCTTCAAAGTGGGTGCTGCCCACTCTGATTGTGTTTGAAAGCTGCTCCTTTCGCCGTGATTTCGATCATGGTCTTTCTTGGTCTTTGGAGGCTCCTTCGAAGCCTCCCCTGGCCACAGATTTGCGGTACTCTTCTCTCCCTTGGTTCTAGCCAGAGGGTTAAATGACCCTGGCTGGAAAGAGCGGCACATAACTGGGCTTCTGCTCGGCAGGCGAGCCTGGTTGGAAGAGTGGCACATAACTGGGCTGCTGAAGGGATGCACATAACTGAGCTGGATGCACATAACTGAGCTGCTGAAGAGATGGCGGGATGCGCCTGGTTGAAGGCGCATGACATCTGCTGCGCCTAACTGGCAGCGCATGGTGACTGCTGCGCCTATCTGAAGGCGCATAGTAGCTGCTGCACCTATCTGGAGGCGCATGGTGGCCGCTAGCTGTAGACTTAGGATCTTTCCTTTGTAGAAATTCTCCTTTGTACAACCTTTTCTAGACATGTAATAGACTTTTATATATAAATAAAAAGTCCTTCTTCAAATGTCTATGGTTATTGACTTTGCTGTGAAGTGTTCTGTTCGAGTTCTGGTGCATGTAGTGTCTGGCGCATGGGCTTTCTGGTTGTGAAATTCCATGCTTCTACAGGGAGGTCGGCGAGGTACAGGCAGCGGAGGAAGAGCGAAAGAAGAGGGAAAGGGGATCGAGGGGTTCCGGCTCCTTGCTTGGCGACGGTTGGAGCGCGCTGGCGGCTACGGGCGGCGGGTTTCGGTCGGGCGACCTCGCGGTGCTCCTCGGATCTGGCGAAGGACGCGGAGATGTCGGAAGGGGAGGAGGAGAGGCTGACGGGGCGCTAGCTTCGCGCGTCGGCGATGCTGGCGACGGTGGCGCCGGAGGAGGGCTGCGGTGAGACGCGGCGACGGACGGTGGCGGTCTGGGTGAAGTCGACGGCCGAGCTGCCGTAGTGGAGGGGAAGGGCTAGGCGCGGGTGCGGCTCCGGGCGGAGATCGCGGGGGACGCGACGGCGGCAGTTTTAGGTAAGGGTTTTCTTTTCCCCTTTTTTTCGGGGTTCTCGTGGTGGTGTTGTCTTGGTCGGCCGGAGTTGGCCATGGGGGCTGGGTGTTGGGCGACGGCCACGGGCGGTGGTTGCGGTTCATCGTGGGTTGGCTACAGTTTGGGCGGTTCTGTCGATTGGTGGTAGGGCCATTGGTGGCGGTTGGTGATGGTGTAGCTGGGGTGGTGCGGCGATGGGCAGGAGGTTGGTGTGTGGCAGCGAGGGAACGGGTGAGGCGATGTTGGTGATGGTTTGGGAAGAGGATATGGTGGCGACAGCGGTTTGATCGGGAGGTGGGAGTGTTGGGGCTGGTTGTTGGTGTGTGTGGAGATGGCCGAGGACGGGCTGGGATCAGTAGTCGAGACGGCGCGAGACGGCACGACGGTGCCCAGGATTTGGATTAGGATTAAGGTTTTGGATGGTGTGTCGAGGTGTGTCCGATACGGAAAATAATGTAATTGTAATAGATGGAATAAGATAGTGGACTGGGAGGGAACACGGACACAATGCACGAATTTTTGGGTTGTAGAAATTTGTGGATTGTAGCAATTTATGGAGGAGTACCTGCCTATTTATAGGATGTGGGAATTCCCAGTTGGATAGGGATTAGAATTTATTTAAAACCCAAAATAGATAATTAGCTACTAATAAATTTAAATCCAAATTCAAATCCAAATCCAAATCCAATCCAAATTCAATTCCAATTTAAATCCAATTAAATTCCAACCTTTAGCTTAAATTAGATAAGGTAAATCAAATTTCAAAATATAGATATTATTTTAACTATTTAAATAAATCCATAGAATCAAATCAAGATTTAAATCGCCATAATAATTCAAAAATATATTTTCCAAAAATACCTATAATATTAATTTCAAAAATAATAAATATTATAAAAAAATAAACTAATAAAATATTTATGAAATATATATGTATGTACAAAGAATATTATTTACTATTATTAACTGTATAAACCAAAGGCTTTTTATAAATAAATTTATAAACTTGAAAATTTTGATACGATAGCTAAAAATAATTGTTATATATATTATTTTGAAACGATACAAATAGAAAAATATTTTTAAAAATATGTACGCTCGTACATATTCGTACTCGTCGAGCAATTTCGAAAATCGAAATTTCGTGCGTGTCGTACAATACGACTATGCGACGTACAATACAAAATTTTAAATCAGTACCAAAAATTTTAAAAAAAATACAGTAGAAATTTAGGGGTTTTACATGCCTAGACTAGTTTAGTTAGGTTTTATCTTACTTATATTATCTTGAGACTAGCTTAGTTAGGCTTTATTTTTGTCATTGAGATGTGGATTGTATATATTCTTTCATATTCAGTAGTTGAGACTTGTATTTCTGGATGTTGCTGAGATGTTATCTTAGACTCTTCTGATCATCTGTATTTCTTTGAGCTCTATATCATATCGTGCTTCTTCTTTCTTAGTTATGATTGAGTTTACATTCTGCTATGTCACCCCCATTCGGGGAGTATAAACTGCTTAGCATTATATTGTTAGATGTTGTGACCTAGGATAGCGTTCTACCGCCGACACTGCGGCGTAGGCTGGACGTACCCACTTCTCGTGCCCTTACTCTAAGGTGCGGATCGTGACACATTTTTAGTGGTGGCCCATGCAGGTCGAGTTTGTGTAGTGGTATTTGAACTCGAGTACCACTACAGCCTGCAGTAGGATTAGGATATATTTTTGAAGGTACTCAATCACAGTTAGGATCCCTTGAGAGATTCCTGGGATGACCCTTGAGAATCTCTTATAAAATATCTCGAAATTTGATTCTAATAGTTATATTTATCTTTCTTGGTTAGCTAATGAATTTGATTTTTGGGTATCCATTGTTGATTTAATTTAATTTTTGTCAAGATAAAATTATATGGGCTAGGTCATCTAAGTTATGGAATCTAGTCTTCTACAGTCACATTAGCCAGCATGATGAGGACATATAGTCTGACTTTGGATACATTTCTCGGATGTGGGAATTTAAGGTTTTTTGCAGCCAAGCTAGCGGCATCGCAAAAATTTTAAATACCATGATTCTAGAGGTATGTGCCTAAGTCGAGGACATTGTGATTATCGTAGCCTTACTTACTAGTATGACGAGGATTTAGAGTACCATGATTTTGGATAGACGCATATGATTATCAGATTGTACCTTAAATGTTCTTGAACATATTTTTTCTACTCTTGTTTCAGTCATTCTAAAAAAAGAATTATTATTTGTTTTGTTTGTTTTGCTTCTCATTATTTAACTTAGGAGTAGCTTTAGCTGTATTATAAACCTTTGTAACTTCTTACAATGAATTTCTTCTTAATACAATGAATCGATAATTTGCTAGACCTTATCTTGGATTTGATATTATAGCTCTGGTTTCAAAATGGTTCCTTCTTTTAAACAGATAAGCAGAACAGATTTTATCGTTATTTTTTTCTTGCTATTATTCTTGTATTAAATAATAATAATAAAACTGTCTTGATTACATCAATCACCTACTTTAAAATCTTGGTAGAAATCTAATTGTTGGTCTTGATATGGAATTTGATTTTTTTATTGGGACATGAGAATATATATGGACACAGATACTTTGCCTGACACGTATGCATGCTACACTTTGATTACCAACCCATCTAAATATTATTAATATGTTGTTGATGTTTAAATTCTCAAAACCCCAATATTTCTGATACAGTACAGTATCAAGACTGGTTCTCTGCTTTTTCCAGTTTAAATTTATAATTTAAATATAATTTTATGTTATTTGTTTTGTTTACATCACTGTACATGTATGTTATATATACATGGTTACAATTCTTAAAGAAATTGGTTGAGTTTTGTGTTTGAAATTGTCAAATCTGAGACTGTGTGCATATTAACCCTTAATACTGGATTCTAAGTGATTAGTTCAATTTGCTATTTTTAAATATAATATTTGAGCTGTATACATTATTGTATGTAGGGATATAATATTAGGTTTTATACTCTTACATGTTAGGTTCTGGTTGTGATGAACGTTGGGTTGGTTTGATGTTCGAATTTCTCCAAAATCCTAAAACTGAATACATGTTAACATTTTTACATTGATTTCAAATATTTAGTTCAATTTCAGATTTAATATGTAATATTGAACTGTACGTCTAGCTAAATGTATGGATAGTATGTTAGGTTTCATCTCTATCATGTTAGGATGTGTTGGGAGCATTGAGTTGGTTGTGATGCTTCAAACCCCTAAAATCTGAAACTGCATTATGTTAATATTACACTGGTTTAAATGTTAGCTCATTTTCAGATTTTGTATGTAAATGCTGAACTAAAACTAGGTTTAACCTTTCAATACTAAAGCTATAACTCTGTACAAGGACACGCGTACCCTAACTTAGTATACACTGCCATGTAACCTAACCCTTCCTCTCTATGTTATGTTCATATATCTATATAGATATATATAGAGTTTATGCATACATGTTATAATGTATATAGATACATAACTAAATCTATACCTCTTATATATATATATATATATATATATATATAATATATATATATATATATATATATATATATATATATATATATATATATATGTGTGTGTGTGTGTGTGTGTGTGTGTGTATGGTTAGCCATGCATGTCATGAGTAAATAGGTTGTGCATTGTAGATTGTTTAAACAATATGCCATGAGTAGTGTAACTTGATAGCTATTGTTTGAAACCCAAATCCTTCTATACACTTTTATGTATATTTCACATACACACATGCCCACTATCTAAACATATGAACATGTCCACATACACCCATACACACACGAACCACATAACCTTTACATAATGCTAGCTTTTCCCTCTCTAACACTCTATATATATATATATATATATATATATATATATATATATATATATATATATATATATATATATATATATATTGTGATTGGATTTCAATGCAATTGACTTTCATTCTTTAACTTTTGATTGTGATTTTTCTTTGAATAGTACCCCTTATAGATAATTGGTAGTTATCTTTATTTTTTTTTGATAAGTACCAGTTTTCATATAGGATGGTAGACTGCCTTACAGTTTTGATGATTTGTTATTTTTGTATCTTTTCTAGTTTAACACCCCTGATTGCTTGTATGTTTTGATACCCTATGACCGTTTTGGTTTAGCATGACTGGTATACCTAGATGAGACTTTCACTACCACCATATGCCATGACCCAGTATGTCGTCCTCTTAAATCGTATGATTTGTTTAAGTTCTGAGACTTTGACTGTGGGGGTTTGACCTAGAAGGAGTATGAATATTTTAATTTCGAGGACAAAATTTTTCTAAGGGGGGTAGGATTGTAACACCCAGTTTTCCAGATGAAGGTAATTTTGAAATTTTATAATTTTAATTATTATTTATTGATATTGTTTCACATTATGATTTTTGGTAATTTTTTAATAATTTTTTTAAACTATTTAAAAACTGCTTTAAGTCATAACTTGTGATTTTGATGTGCTGCTAGTGAAATCCTAGAGACTTCATGACCTAGAGACTAACCATGACCATGGAGACCTAACCATGTGATTAGGATGACTAATTGTGACTTTTTAGCCTGAGGGTATTTTGGTCATTTTTGACTTATTAATGAAAATGAATTTTGATTAATTAGTATTGTACTAATGAATTATTAGGGACTAACCTAGTTTGACTAAACCTAGATGTTAATGATGCTCATGGAGGTTTAGTTAGAAGGTTAGAGACTTAATGGTTAAGTTAGATTAACAATATCTAGATATTTCATAGTAGGATATTTACTCTTAGGATATTTGTGAAAAAGAAAGCCTTATGACTAGTTGAACCAATAGGAAGGCTTAGAATTGGGTGGACAAGTCCTAGCCACTCATCTACATGTAAAATTAACCCTAATTCATCTAATGACCAGCCATCAAGTGCCCCCTCCCCCTTCCTATAAAGAATTCTTAAGAAAACCCTTGCCTCTTTTTACCTTTACATAGAACCCTAAGTGTTCTTCCCCAAATTAGATAGCTTCCCTCTTTGATTTGATTTCCTTTCCCTCACATTCCTCCATCCAAACTTCTCCTAATCCATCCCACACCATCAAGGAAGGATTCTATCCAAGAATTTGGGCAAGGTGCAAAGGGAGGTGTCCTTTTTGATAGATCTTCGTATCGGAGCCGTGTCCTAAAGATTTTTATTGGGATTCCACTCCCAATAGGTAAAACCTATCCTCTAACTTGATTTTCTTTGTATATTAATTAGTTTTGAATCCAAAGGATCCACCCCCATGCATGTGTCCCTTTTAGATTCAATTTTGAGACCATTTGGAGTCCATTTGAGGATGTTATAGGTGTGTCTTGTGTCCTACTTGATAGATCCCAAATTAGGACACCCCATGTGTATGTATGTATAATAATAGTTTAAATATATATTTAAATTTAGGTTTAGAATTTTTAGAGAGTGGATTGATCTTAGTTAGGATGGTTAGAATGAGTTTCATTTGGATACCTATGTTGGTATCCAAGTATCTTGGCCAACCCAAATTCGTCATAATTTTTATCCACGTTTTTATTAACCAAAGCAACTTAGAAATATCATAACTTTTAGCTTAGAACTCCGATTTATCTTCCATTTTTTTAAAAGAACCGTATCGAAGTTAGCTTTCCAAATATATATTTTAATAAACCAAATTCTTTCTGAAACTTTCTGTAGAATTATTTGAGTGTCAGCTGTACGAAAGACGAATGCGTTTCGGTGTTTTTGCGATTCCAGGAGTTTTCGGACACGAAAATGCGATCCGTTTAAAGTTTCGGAAAGCTAACACAAAGGGGTACAACATACTTTTTTCCTAGAAGTTAGTGTAGCCCAATTGGTACAGTATTAGTTTTAAGTAGAAGAGTGACTATACGATATATGCATTTTGTGTAACCTATGAGCCTATGTAGTATGGATATTAAATGAATATAGAGTATGTAATGCATGATATGTTAGATGAATGAAATGATATATATATGATATATATCCTCTTTACATTAATGTATATATATGGTTGAATGCAAGCATGTAGGAATGCAATTAATATAATGTATGTAAGTAATGCATAAATGCATAAATAAAAGAATGATATACAATGTATGCATGAAAGTATATAATGAATGCTAGATATGAATGCAAGGTATATATGTAATGATAGATATGAATGCATAATATATAAATATTGTAATATAATATATAATGATAACATGTATGGTAATGTAGAGTATATGATGCAAGCATGAATGAATGGAGGAAATACATGTATATAGGTAATATAGAATGTAATATATGAATGCAAGCATGCAAGATAATGTATTGTATGCATATACGATGTATTCAACTAAAAGATAATGTAATATATGAAAGAAATGAATGATAATATATATGTAACACCCATATTCTGAATACGTATTTTATCAAGCTTGCATGTATTTCAGACCTGTATTTATTTTCTCGGATTTGGCCTGTACTTGTAATTGGCTTGACTTGCGGATTTTGGTTCTCGTAATTGGGTTTTACCTGGCTTGGTTTATTTTGTGGAGAAGGATTGGTTTGATTTGATTTAGTTTGGTTTAACATGCATTGGAACACCTTAGCTAACCTCCACCCTATACTCAACTTATCCTCCACCATTAAAATCTCCACCTAACACTCTCTCTCTTCATTACTTCCTCCATTAATTTCTTCTTCTTCTTCTTCCTCCACACAACTCTCCACACCATAGGCAAGTGCACCTTGCCACCACATGAGAACCATATTTTATTTGTTCAATAGCTAGATTAGGTCATGGTGATAAACATTAGTGCTTGACATTTATGATTTGGAGTCTCCATTGTTCAAGATCTAGGTTTTAACTATTTTGGATTTACATGGTTTTGATCTATTTGTTTGGATTTTTGTGGGTTTTGATGCTTCCATGTGGAAGAGAATTCAATTTTACTCAAGTTAGACCTTTGAAAATCTAGATTTGGCTTTGATTTGACCAAGATATGAAGAATGGAATTTTTGGTGTTCTTGGTGTTCTTCTCGGCCTGGAGTAGCAGCCTGCAGCCTGCGCTCTTTAGCGCAGTGCTGGACTGCGCATCCCCTCTCTCGACCTGCGCTCTTTAGTGCAGCACCGACCGCGCAGCTTGCCCCTTGGCGAACTGCGCTCAACCCGAGTGCGCATGGATTCATGAGCAGACTGTTCATGCGCAGTCTGTTCATGCGCAGTCTGCTGATGTGCAGCCTGTTCATGCGCAGTCTGTTCCTGCACCATTCGCCCCTGCGCAGTTCACCCCTGCACAGTTGGCTCCCGCACAATCTAACCCCGCACGCTTGGATCCTGTGCACTCCACCCCTGCACAATTGATCCCTGCGCAATTGATCCCTGCGCAATTGGCACCCTGCACAGCTGACACCCTGCGCAACCCGACCCCAGGGACCCTTGCGCAATCTGTCCAATCATAGAGATTTGGTTTTATTTTTCCTTAAGCTTGGCTCTTCTATAGCCCTGCATATTGATATTTTATTAGATATTTTACGCCCATTTTATATCCTTACGTCTTTTGTCATGAACTTGATTTTACTTAATATGTTTGGAATGACTATTGTACATGGCATGGTATGATAAGGAACTAGCATAACACGACAGTGACCCGTAGTGGTGCATGACCAACCTGACTTGATAGTGGCCCGTTGTGGCGCTCTCCTGACAAGTACCCTGACATGATTTATCTTGATAACTTGATAGTGGCCCGTGGCGGCGCACTCTTGACTTGACTTGACTTGTAACTTGTAACTTGTTACTTGACTTGACTTGATGCTGTTGCGACAGCTAACTTGACTCGTATAATCAACTTGACACCGTGGGTGTTCCTGCTTGCTTGCTTGTGCAATCCACTTGTCTTATCTTGCATCATGTCTAGGACGTGACTCCCTGGTTCCCAGGGTCAGGGATTCATACTGAATATAGATTAGGCTAATGACTAGATCAAACTATAGTTCATGGAGAATTTTCCGTCACAGGCAATCTCGTTATCTGGGCGCTCTTAATTGGACTTGTAGCTTGCCGACGAGTAGAGCACATTTCCAGCGCACTGTCATGTGTTGCACCCTCTAAGTCACCTAAGGGTATATTTGTCTTCCGGGTGATGTACCCACCTATACTCTCAACCCACAAAAGGATAACTGGATAGTCTGTAGGGCTTGGGACTGGGAAATTCTCACTTGCATCTTGTTAGTAATTAGGCTTGTGATAACCCTAGTTAGTTAAGTAGTAAGCCGTAGTACTTGCTTGGCCGTGATTGATTGGATGGAGTCTAGTCCCGCTTGTCCTGTCCTGATCCTGTATAAGGTTATGACATGACATGACTACTCGTGCTTTACCTTAATCATGATTAATTACAGGTCCTGATTTCTTGTATTTTATCTTGCCGATAAATGGTGGGAGAAGCCAAGTTCCGTTCAGATGAAGGGTTACAACCCCGGTCCTTGTTTGGTTTACGGGTTGTAACCTGGTTATCTGAAGAGTCCCATGGTTATCTCATCGTATATCACCTGCCAGGTTTCTTCTTAATAATTGTCTTTATTATGTAATTAGTTTCTTATGATCTGATATGCTGGCTTTTATTCTTATTTCGTGGCCTCCTTTGTGGCACTTGCTCTTTCTGGGGTTTGTCCCAGCTGGTTTTGTGTGGCCAGATTTCAGAGCAGCACCCGAGGATCTACCGAACCTCCAGCCCGATGGTGGCAACTAGAAGGAACCCGGGCTACGAGTGGGTTTTCTATTTTGTTTCGCTCACTCTATTGTAAAAATTATTCTTTTAAGGCGTTTAGCCGACGAGCACCTGTTAGCTCGATGCACTTTTACTTATTGTCTGCCTACGGGCTGTAAACATGATTAACAAATCCTAGGGTGATCATGTATGACTTAACTCTTGCTAGTCCTAGCATTTTGTACGACTAGCTTCATGATCAGTTGATATATAATATTTGGGATGCCTTTTATTGTATATTTGGTGGTCAAACATCTTGTGATTATATTATTTGCTTGAGATTGAGACAGTAGGCTTGACCTTAAGAGACTGTTGGCTTGTAGTAAACCGTCATATCTAGACAGCCGTGACCGTATGGCGAGATGGACTTCATTTTAATATACGTAGCTGGCTATGTTCGCCCCCGCTCTCCAGTATTCTGGTTCTGGGGCGTGACATGGTTTAAGTGGTGGCCCATGCAGGTCTTGTCAATCAAGAAATGTGAGGGTTTACCGATAGATGTCTCAATCAGTACTCGTCCTTGATCTCCGTTCATATCCTCTGAATCTCTGGATTCTTGCTTTGATCATGTGCTTGTATCGTTGATCTGTCCTGGTCCTTCCTTATTGTTTTCCCTGTGTCGTCTTCTTCAGCGGCACTATACCTGACCCCGCCGATCAGCAAGGTGGAGCACCTCCCGTAGACCAGCAACCAGGAGATCAAGCCCAGCATTCCGGAGTCGCCTCCCGAGTCGTACCTACTGGAGGAGAGCCCTCAGTTCAGCCCGTTCAGCTTGCCGAGCCGGATGATGGCACCTTGGTAGGTCTCATCAGGGCCTTGATAACTTTTCAAGATCGCAGAGGAGACGCCTTGCACCAGACTGTGGCAGATGCTTTGACCAGAGGCGGTCATCCAGGGAACAGCACGGCCAACAGCTTCAAGCGCTTGAACCCTCCCTTCTTCGACGGCAGCAAAGATGCGACAGCCGCGGACGCTTGGCTTCAGGATACCAAGGTGGTTCTGGAAGCAGCGAGGACCCCTGAGAATGAAAAGGTGGCGGTGGTACGCCTGCAGTTGTTAGACTTGGCTCGCAGTTGGTGGGCGACTCAAGCCATGGGATTAGTGGCACCCATTGCTTGGGCAGTATTTAGAGAGAGATTCCAGACGAAGTATTTCGATGCTGTGGCTCGGTACGACCTGCAGACCAGATTTAGCAACTTGAAGCAAGGAGGCAGAACAGTCGACAGTTATGTATATGAGTTTTCTAGACTTAGTAGGTTTGTCCCCACCTTGGTGGCGACCGAGTTTGATAGGGCCCAGCGATTCCAGCAGGGACTGCATTTGGAGATCTTGTTGGCTGTTGAACAGTTCGAGCACCAGACGTTCGATGCAGTATTGAGAGCAGCTAGGAGGCATGAGTATACCTCCCAGAGGATCGTGGATAGGACCGGAGGTAGAAAGCGGTCCCACGGCCAGATGACCCAGTCTTCAGCACCAGCCTCGGCAGCCAGGGCTTTGACTATAGGAGTTCCCCGAAGGACTGATTCGGTTACGTCGGTTCAGCATTCGACTCCGACATCCCCGCAGCAACAGAAGCAGAAGCAGTCTTCCGCAGTGGGCTGCACTCATTGTGGTAAGCCAGGGCACGTTATTTCGGAGTGTCGCAGAGCACAGGGATTGTGCTTGGCTTGTGGAGCACCGGACCACATGATAGGGTCCTGTCCGAATAGAGCCGGTCCCTCCTCATCGGTCCAGACTAGTCCCTCGGTAAGGGGACCAGCACCAGCACCAGTCCCAGCAGCAGCAGCAGTATCCATTGTCGAGGCCATTGCTGTCTCATGTCCAAGTATTTCAGCAGCAGTACCAGCCTCCGAGGCCATTGCCGCCTCAGGCTCAAGTCTTCCAGCAACAGAGGCCTCAGCAGTTCGCCCTAGCCCAGGCCCAGATCCTGACTCGGCAGAGAGGTATCTGTGTCCTATTGTCTTGCTTTCCGCCGTTGTTATGCGGGACACGTGTCATTGTTTCATGTGTCCTAATTACAATGGTATATCCCGGGCCCGAGCCATGTCCTAGATCATTCGAAAACGGTTATTGGTACCAACCTTTTTGTATGAGGAGAGGCCCGTGTTCCTGTTTGACCAAGGGGAGAGACCTCAAGCGCAAGACTATCAGTTTAGTTCATGTTGCTTGAGTTCATCGCTCCTTGGGAGAGTCAAACGTGGGAGTATGAGGATGATATCCGATCACGTTATCCTTACCTGTTTGACTCGTAGGGTATAATGTCTTCCTTATGCCTTATGCTTTTCCATCCCTTGCTTGCATGTATGATTGTTTGATTGTTTGCTTAGTGTAGCCTTGTGGATAGTATAGTTGGCTTTTACATCTCTAACTCCTTGATTAAATTTCGAGGACAGAATTCTTTTAAGGTGGGTAGAGTTGTAACACCCATATTCTGAATACGTATTTTATCAAGCTTGCATGTATTTCAGACCTGTATTTATTTTCTCGGATTTGGCCCGTACTTGTAATTGGCTTGACTTGCGGATTTTGGTTCTCGTAATTGGGTTTTACCTGGCTTGGTTTATTTTGTGGAGAAGGATTGGTTTGATTTGATTTGGTTTGGTTTAACATGCATTGGAACACCTTAGCTAACCTCCACCCTACACTCAACTTATCCTCCACCATTAAAATTCCCACCTAACACTCTCTCTCTTCATTACTTCCTCAATTAATTTCTTCTTCTTCTTCTTCCTCCACACAACTCTCCACACCATAGGCAAGTGCACCTTGCCACCACATGAGAACCACATTTTATTTGTTCAATAGCTAGATTAGGCCATGGTGATCAACATTAGTGCTTGACATTTTATGATTTAGAGTCTCTATTGTTCTAGATCTAGGTTTTAACTATTTTCGAATTTACATGATTTTGATCTATTTTGTTTGGATTTTTGTGGGTTTTGATGCTTCCATGTGGAAAAGAATTCAATTTTACTCAAGTTAGACCTTTGAAAATCTAGATTTAGCTTTGATTTGACCAAGATATGAAGAATGGAATTTTTGGTGTTCTTGGTGTTCTTCTCGGCCTGGAGTAGCAGCCTGCATCCTGCGCTCTTTAGCGCAGTGCTGGACTGCGCATCCCCTCTCTCGGCCTGCGCTCTTTAGCGCAGCACCGACCGCGCAGCTTGCCCCTTGGCGAACTGCGCTCAACCCGAGTGCGCATGGATTCATGCGCAGACTGTTCATGCGCAGTCTGTTCATGCGCAGTCTGCTGATGCGCAGCCTGTTCATGCACAGTCTGTTCCTGCGCCATCCGCCCCTGCGCAGTTCACCCCTGC
Organism: Iris pallida; assembly: GCA_029216955.1. Lineage (NCBI taxonomy): Eukaryota > Viridiplantae > Streptophyta > Magnoliopsida > Asparagales > Iridaceae > Iris > Iris pallida. The sequence goes on along the minus strand of JANAVB010016196.1, from coordinate 5,752,196 downwards.
GCAGTTGGCTCCCGTGCAATCTAACCCCGCACGCTTGGATCCTGCGTACTCCACCCCTGCGCAATTGATCCCTGCGCAATTGACCCCTGCGCAATTGACCCCTGCGCACTTGGCACCCTGCGCAGCTGACACCCTGCGCAACCCGACCCCAGGGACCCTTGCGCAATCTGTCCAATCATAGAAATTTGGTTTTATTTTTCCTTAAGCTTGGCTCTTCTATAGCCCTGCATATTGATATTTTATTAGATATTTTACGCCCATTTTATATCCTTACGCCTTTTGTCCTGAACTTGATTTTACTTAATATGTTTGGAATGACTATTGTACATGGCATGGTATGATAAGGAACTAGCATAACACGACAGTGACCCGTAGTGGTGCATGACCAACCTGACTTGATAGTGGCCCGTTGTGGCGCTCTCCTGACAAGTACCCTGACATGATTTATCTTGATAACTTGATAGTGGCCCGTGGCGGCGCACTCTTGACTTGACTTGACTTGTAACTTGTAACTTGTTACTTGACTTGACTTGATGCTGTTGCGACAGCTAACTTGACTCGTATAATCAACTTGACACCGTGGGTGTTCCTGCTTGCTTGCTTGTGCAATCCACTTGTCTTGTCTTGTATCATGTCTAGGACGTGACTCCCTGGTTCCCACGGTCAGGGATTCATACTGAATATGGATTAGGCTAATGACTAGATCAAACTATAGTTCATAGAGAATTTCCCGTCACAGGCAATCTCGTTATCTGGGCGCTCTTAATTGGACTTGTAGCTTGCCGACGAGTAGAGCATATTTCCAGCGCACTGTCATGTGTTGCACCCTCTAAGTCACCTATGGGTATATTTGTCTCCCGGGCGATGTACCCACCTATACTCTCAACCCGCGAAAGGATAACTGGATAGTCTGCAGGGCTTAGGACTGGGAAATTCTCACTTGCATCTTGTTAGTAATTAGGCTTGTGATAACCCTAGTTAGTTAAGTAGTAAGCCGTAGTACTTGCTTGGCCGTGATTGATTGGATGGAGTCTAGTCCCGCTTGTCCTGTCCTGATCCTGTACAAGGTTATGACATGACATGACTACTCGTGCTTTACCTTAATCATGATTAATTACAGGTCCTGATTTCTTGTATTTTATCTTGCCGATAAATGGTGGGAGAAACCAAGTTCCGTTCAGACGAAGGGTTACAACCCCGGTCCTTGTTTGGTTTACGGGTTGTAACCTGGTTATCTGAAGAGTCCCATGGTTATCTCATCGTATATCACCTGCCAGGTTTCTTCTTAATAATTGTCTTTATTATGTAATTAGTTTCTTATGATCTGATATGCTGGCTTTTGTTCTTATTTCGTGGCCTCCTTTGTGGCACTTGCTCTTTCTGGGGTTTGACCCAGCTGGTTTTGTGTGGCCAGATTTCAGAGCAGCACCCGAGGATCTACCGAACCTCCAGCCCGATGGTGGCAACTAGAAGGAACCCGGGCTACGAGTGGATTTTCTATTTTGTTTCGCTCACTCTATTGTAAAATTATTCTTTTGAGGCGTTTAGCTGACGAGCACCTGTTAGCTCGATGCACTTTTACTTATTGTCTGCCTACGGGCTGTAAACATGATTAACAAATCCAAGGGTTGATCATGTATGACTTAACTCTTGCTAGTCCTAGCATTTTGTACGACTAGCTTCATGATCAGCTGATATGTAATATTTGGGACGCCTTTTATTGTATATTTGGTGGTCAAACATCTTGTGATTATATTATTTGCTTGAGATTGAGACAGTAGGCTTGACCTTAAGACACTGTTGGCTTGTAGTAAACCCTCATATCTAGACAGCCGTGACCGTATGGCGAGATGGACTTCATTTCAATATACGTAGCTGGCTATGTTCGCCCCCGCTCTCCAGTATTCTGGTTCTGGGACGTGACAATATAACATGATATGTAAGGTAATGCAAGGTATAAAATATATGATGTGTGCATGTTTGTATGCCTTTATGTTAATGTATGAAATGATATGAATATACAATGTATGCATATGTATAAAATATGTAGGTAATGTATAGATGCACGAATGAAATGAATGTATGCAATATGTTAATATAAATGCAAGTATCTAATATGCATGAATGTAAGTATAATGTAATGCAAGTATACATGTATGTATCATGTAATGTAATATACATAATATGTATGTATGCATATATGCAGGAATGAATGTAATATAATGTAGAGTATGCATATATGAATATAATGTATGCAAGTATATAATGTATTCAAATATGTATGTATATATAGGTGCATGAATGAATGCAAGTATGCATATATGATATGTATGACTGCATGTATACAATGTAAGTATGTATGTATGCATTTCTATAAATTGAGTTAACCTATAACCTTTTACACACATGCATTCATACACCCTTTGACACCATGTATCCCATGTCACATACACCTACATATCACTAAATCTGAGAACATTAACACATATCCTTTCACACACATGCCAAACACACACATACTCACTTACTCTTTTACCTCTATTTCTCTCTCTCTATGGATATATATATATATATATATATATATATATATATATATATATATATATATATATATATATATATATATATATATATGTATGTGCCTATATATAGCTTTCCTATATATATCTATGTATATGAATATGTGAATGTGAATGTGAATAATATATATATATATATATATATATATATATAAAATATATATATATATATATATATATATATATATATATATATATATATATATATATATATATATATTATATGACTAAGTTTGTGTCTTGTTAGCTTATGGTTTAGTTTTGTGCTTGGTTTAGCAAGTGACTTAGGCTATGAGTTAGTAGCTATCTTGGATACTTGATTTGCATATACTTAGTTTGTTTAGACCTAAAATTGACTAACCTAGACTAGTTGACCATTGTTGACTGAATCCTAGCTAGTTTGACCAAAGTTGACTAGAGTTGACCTAGGTTTGACTTCTAGGGTTGACCAAAGTTGACCAAGAGTTGACTTTGGTCTAGATTGACCTAGATTCATTTAGAATGCATTGAATTGCATCTTATTATCATTTTGGACTTGTTGTGACTTGTGCTATTCTAAATAGGAGCCAGACACCACTCCTCGGATAGCATATTTACTTTGGACATTCAGACATCAGGCGAGTACATTCTCTGACCGTTTCATACTTGCTAGAACGTCTATTCTTGCCATAGATTAATTTACTTGATGCTGACACATTGGTAACACGGATTGGTACTATATGGATCTTCTTTTGCGATATTATCTCCTTGTATTAACTAAATACATATTGTGATGTGCGTTTCACTAACATATTGTATTTATTGAATACCCTTATCATTGTACACTCATTGTGCATATTGTACTCTCATTATCACATTGAGCTCTATTGTACAAGCCATTGTACAAGCCATTGTATAAGGTAACGTAACTGATTGGATCCTTGTGTATTGATTGGGGAGGGAGAGTAGAAATGGTTATGTGATCAATCCTATTGTATAAGAAATTGTATATGTCCATTGTACACCCTCGTACAAAGGAGTCCCATTTTATTGTATAACCTAACCCGTTTACATAACCATATTGTACTCTAAATCACATATTGCTTACAGTTCTTACTTGTCATATATAGATATTTCCTATTATCATATCCTTCTATTTTTCATATACATCTTCTTTCAGCGTTTCATGTATCTTACTCTATTGCACGTTATATTTTCTAACCTGTTATGATCTGCGTGAGATGTATTGTGCTTGCTCCTGTCCTGACTGGACCTGTTGAAAATATTACAGAGGACGAGGAGGAGGCCTGTGTGGATACCTTCTATGGGACAGCCCTAGACGACACTTGTGAGCTGGACTCTCATGAGGACCCAGCTCTAGCTGATAACATTACCCCTACTGCCTAGACTAGTTTAGTTTGGTTTTATCTTACTTATATTGTCTTGAGACTAGCTTAGTTAGGCTTTATTTTTGTCATTGAGATGTGGATTGTATATATTCTTTCATATTCAGTAGTTGAGACTTGTATTTCTGGATGTTGCTGAGATGTTATCTTAGACTCTTCTGATCATCTGTATTTTTTTGAGCTCTATATCATATCGTGCTTCTTCTTCCTTAGTTGTGATTGAGTTTACATTATGCTATGTCACCCCCATTCGGGGAGTATAAACTGCTTAGCATTATATTGTTAGATGTTGTGACCTTGGACAGCGTTATACCGCCGACACTGCGGCGTTGGCTGGACGTACCCACTTCTCGTTCCCTTACTCCAGGGTGAGGGTCATGACAAGATATGAGGATGATATCTAAAGAGGCAGAGAGAAGAAATTGCACAATGTATCAAGGTTAGATTATTACTTCTATGAAGCCCTATTTCACGAAGTGAATAATCTATCCACATTGGATCACATCGTTATATCAAGAGGTAATAGTGTATACCTATGGGGATCTAACAAACTACTAAAATTAATAACTCCTCATCTAAATTGCATGGCCTAGACTACCCATCGGTAAATTTGTATATGGGACTCCTAGTCCTAGTCATTCTCTTAAATTAAATTAATCCTTAACTAGTGAATGAGTATTTTCTAGTCGCAGGCTCGCAATAGTACAACTAACTTAAGTACTATCACGAGTTCGCACGATTTGCAAAAACAGACTTGCATGGGCCACTACAAAAACTTGTCACGACCCGCACTCGTTTTTTTATTTATTCGGATATGAGACATGTCCAAGCTAGACTACGCCGCAGAGTCGGCGGTAGAACGCTGTTACGGCCATGATGATCAAAATAAATAAATCAATGCTCATTCACAAAACTAATTTAACTTACAATATTCATAAGTTTTATATTTACAGAAAATATAAACTTGTACAAATATTGGAATGACTACAACTCAGCTATCTAGCTAGTCTCTAGGCTTTTATCTGCAAGTACACCCGAACTCTCAATGTTAAGTGAATCGACGGCTAATCTAAAAAATATTAGTTTCTAGTCATGAATGGAACGAGTACAATTCACTGAATGCAGTTTCAATATATGAAAATGACTATACAACAGAGGTTAGCCTTTAGACATATGATTCATAAAAACAAATGAAGAAAAAAAATAGAATAAACTAGATACCGAAAGCAGTACATGAAAAACAGAAAATACTCACCGACTGACAGACTGAAATACCTTTGATATGTGATCGGTCTCGAGACAATTATGCGACACGGTCTACACTGTCTAAAGTTACACTGTCTATACTGTATAAAGTTATAATGTCTACATTGAAATATGCAATAGAAATCACTATCTACACTGTCTACACTGCATAAAGTTACACTGTCTACACTGTATAAAGTTACACTGTCTACACTGAATAATGCAATAGAAATCACTGTCTACACTGTCTACACTGTCTAAGGTCAGATCACATATCTTTGGTACTTCACTTTCCTCGACACCGCAAAGAATAAAATCAACATAAAGACTGAAATTACATCTCTATCGACTAACAATGATGTATAGTAAAGATCAATACTGAAAACAAACAATAAACTATACTCGTCTGTGGTCCTTTGTAGGTGAAACCGATAATCCATACCACTCAGTGTGCCACAATAGTCAAAATCCGTACAGCAGTCTCCGGATGCTGAAATAGACATTACCAATGTTTTCAGAATAGACAAAATAGCTAGAATTGTCTATCCTTAAGTCCAATTCTGGACACTGGGGCAAAACGGTAATTTTGGGTCAAACGGTGTCCGCCGTTGGACCCACTTTGCACCGAAAAGTATGTCAGAGTCAACGGTCTCTAAAGTCATCAAACTACATGTCTACGAATTCATTTTGATGATACGAACCCAACGGTATGTCCAATTTTGGATTCCGGTGGGCTATGCACAAAATTGCCCGTTTAATCGGACCGTTGGGCCCGCAAAACGGTGATCCGATCAACTGTCTCAGAATCGGCCCAAACTTGGCATACAGGACCAGAAAAATAATACGGACCTGTTGGCGCCAGTTTCATCTCGATCTGGCGAACGTGTACAAAGTAATTGGAAAATTTGCACAGAGGCCGATACGGTGAATTTTGACGGATATGCATCAAATTCGTCGCGCACATGCAACCAATTTGAATTTCGTCAAAGCCCACACGTCCACGAAGCCGTTACGCACCTTTCGATGCTTTCGGTTCGCGACCACGTCGCCCAAATTTGTGGGACGCACGTCGTATCGTAGAGTTTTTTCATAATTTTTAATATTTTAAAACAGATGTTTCTCCGTTTTGGACGTCCGATTTTTCGACGCACAGTCAAGAAATTTGATTCTACAAGAAGGGATTCGAAGCGCTATAGGTTGTCTGGGACTGCTATAAATTAGTTTTCAAAAGTTTCTAAGCGATTGATCGGAATCGATATCCGAACAGGGCTCTTGGGTTGTTCTGACCTCTGTTCTTGGGACAGGTTTTTCATCGATTTCTGAATCGATTTGCATCGTGTTTTCTGTGAAATAAAAAGAAGTAAATGAAGGGTATCGGAGGGGTTTAGGTTGTCTTCATACCCGTGAAGTCGGTTCCAAAAACCGTCGAGCGTGGAGGAAGAAAACATACGGCGAAACTGGACTCGGGACTGGCTGTCCTGCTCTGCTTGACGCTCTGTGGCCGATGGCCTCACTGTCCGGCGGTATTGGCGACGGCGACGCGCGTCTAGGGTGGTCGCACGCAGTCCAGGGCGGCGCTGGGTCAGCCAGGGATTAGGGTTTTGGCTTGCTACTGCTCTCGATCCCTTCTCTCGAGTTAGCTCTCGTATATATACGCACAGTTTTGCTCTGGAAAGGTTACGTGCGGGTCAGGTTCCCATGGCTGAGCTGATTCGGTTTTGTGGTTTTTGAAGGGTGACTATGCTGGGATTTATTTCTAAGGGGGTCGGGCATGGGCTCTAACATGCTGTTGGTTGTAGTTGTTGTTGTTCATTTAATTTATTGCTTTCTTTATTTATATTTACTCTATTATATATATATATATATATATATATATATATATATATATATATATATATATTTGGCAGTTAAAATCATCTCTCATTTACTTGTTCCAACTGTTAAGTTTTAGCATTAAATACAGCCCAAAAAACTGACGATACAGAAAAAGAAAAAATGAAATCACTAGGTCTTTGTTTGACTAGTACAAAATATAATATTTCATCTGTCCAATCCTACAGTAAGAGGGGGACACAAGGCTCACATTCTCATCATTTTGAGGAAGATCCGGCAAGACAAGTCAGTCTCGATTTTGTATTAGCCTCCGCCAGCGGATTGGAATTATCCTTTATGGCGATCATACGAAGATCCCATACACGTATGACACCATCTGAAGCCGCAGAAGCCAAGACATTGGATGCTTCGGAAGTATGATCATTGTCTCTCTTCTTGAAGACAACAAGGCCCTTTACACGAGCCGAATGGGCACCCTCTATGCAATATGCAACTTTGCCGCTAGTAGTGTCCCAAGCAGTGACATTTCGGTCCTCTCCTCCAGTAAACAAAAGTCCATTCTCGCTGACAGCGGCGGACAGCACCCTCCGTCCACCGTCCATCTCCACGAGCACCCTGGCATCCTCAGATTCGTGCACTGAGATCCTCTCCTCCCTGACCATGAAAAACTTCTCCCCACTGCCGTCCCCATACCTCACAATCTTCGCCTCCCTGTCCAGCTTCCCGAAGAAGCTCCTCCTCCCCCTCACCAAGTTGACCATGCCGATCCCCGCGTCCCTCCCGACCGTCAGCGCCAGCCGCCCCGACGGGTGCACCGCGAGGTCCGCGACGCCCTTCCGGTGCACGGGGACGGTCTTGAGGTGGACGAAGCGGTCGCCGGCGTCGTAGATGCAGAGATTCCCGTCGGCGGAGGCGGAGAGGAGGTTGCGGGGGTGGGAGGGGGCCAGGGGGGAGGAGAAGAAGGAGAGGGAGGTGACGGGGGCGGCGTGATCGAGGAGGGAGCCGAGCTCGGAGGAGAGGGATAGGTCGTAGAGGCGGTCGGAGTCGTCGGCGGAGCCGGTGGCGGCGAGGGGGAAGAGGGAGGCGGCGCACTTGATGGGGGCCGAGTGGGAGGGATAGGAGAAGAGAGGGGCTAGGGTTAGGGTTTCGGAGGGGCGAAGGGAGAAGCCCCATATGAAGCGCTCGTACGAGCCAGCTATCAGTGTCATCGTCTTCTTCTTCGTCTATATATATATAAACTCACATAAATCCCGCTAGTATCTATTCCTAGTGTAGGCCCTGTTTGTATATATATATACATGACTATCTATAATAATATTTAATTGACAAAAATAATATAACCAATAATAAAAAAATAATATTATATATATAATAAACTCAATAAAATAATAATCAATATAACGAAATTCAATAAAACAATAATGGTGCATATATGCCATTATGCGCAGTCTAATAATCCCAAATGCACAAAGACCCATTTTATATATACAAGTGTCATTGAATATCAACTAACAAGGATATTTATTATATTTAATTACGAATACTTAGAAATAGTCATTAAATAATTAAAACGGAAATCCACCAACTCACCAAAAATACATCAACACGCATGGCATCGGACGTCCCGCATGACCACATGGGCTTGGGCTTGTCTTGGGTCCTATCTGGACTAATTCGGTACAACCGGGTTCCCTAAAACTCAATAATATAAATATTAAATAAATAGGTCTTCGGTAAGGGTTAAGTCGCATCTTGGCCTGGTTTTCCTAGTTAGGACATCACTACGGCTCGGCCTTCCCTACCAGGGCTAATACACCAGTCAAAGCACGCCATTGCACTATCCGTGCCACGATTTCTAGTCACCTTGTACTCCAAAACTCAACCATGGCTAAAATTATTTACCGTAATAATTAATTAAGTAATTATTTATAAAAACACCATTTAATTCAAATAAATAAATAAAATATATTATTAAAAATTCTGAGAAGAGGGGTTACAGGAAGTTTTTATTTCCCCCCAAACTTTCCTCCTCCCCGACGACTGCGGCGACCTCTCTGCGGCGGTGGTGTAGCGAGCACTCTTCGAGCTCGGCGGCCAGTGGCGACTCTTCTCCCCCTCTCCACGCCCCTCTACAGTCCCCCTCTCCACGCCCCTCTACAGTCCCCCTCTCCCGCGCCCCCCTTTTCGCCCCCCTCTCCGTCCCCTCCCCTCTATAGTCCCCCTCTTCGCGCCCCCCTCTCCTCCGCCCTCCGCCCCTCTCCTCGATCCCCTCTCCCCCCTCTACAGCCCCCACTACCCCCCTCTCCGGCCCCCTCTACAGCCCCCCTCTCCGGTGCTCCGGTCAGACCCCCTCTCTTCGTGCCCCCCCTCCTCCTTCTTCGGTAAACTCCCTCTCTGAATATTTTTATTAATGTTTTTATATTTTGGATTTTGGACGGTTGAAGATACATATGTCAACATTAGCTAGAGTTTTGGACACGGACACTGACACAATGGAGCTAGGGTTTTGGATTCATGGGAATAGCTAGGGTTTCGGGTTTTCGTAAATTATTCAAAATTCGTGAAATTGAAATCGGATATCCGAATATTTTCGGACATTAAGATATTGAATCCATTAATATTGGATTATGATATCTAATTATTATTCAAAATATTATTTAACTCTAGGATTATAGGGTTGTTAATCCTATAACATAAGGATATGGCCGATACTGATATGATACGGCCGATACTAATCCGATAAGGCCAATACCAATCCTATACGGCCAATACCAATCCGATACGGCCAATACCAATCCTATACGGCCGATACCTATCGGATAGGACGATACTAATTCGATAAGGCCAATAGCAATCCGATACGGTCGATACCAAACCGATAGGCCGATACTAATCAGATACGGCCAAAACTAATACGAACCAAACGTGAAGCGGAGCTTCATATTCAAAACATCTTCTCACTACCAAAATATCTCATATTGGCGACAAAATTAGCGACTCCGGATAAATACGTTGCTTTTTTGGGTCTTTAGCGACGTATCACGGTGCCGTCGTTGAACGTCACTATCAGCGATGTTTAGCGACTAGCATTATGGTTTGAAAAGAAGATGTCACGTTTTAGTCGCAGAACGTCGCTTATTTGTTTTATTCAACGACGTTTTGCGACACCTACTCCAGCACGTCACCGGTTTGTTAGTGAACAACGACCTTTAGCGACGTCTTCTTTCGACGTCGCTAAAATGTTTCATATAGGGTTTGCTGGCCCGATCGATTTTATTTTTTCCACCCAAAATTTTATTCTTTCGCTCGAGAGCCCCAATCATTCTCCCTTTTCCCCTCTCGTCTCCGGCGACCCCCTCTCACCGGCGACCCCCTCCCCTCCGGCGACCCCTCCCTCCAGCGATCCCTCCCTCCAGCGACACCCCTTTCCCTCGTTGCCTGCCCCGGTGACTCCTCGCCGCTGGTGTCCTCGTTGCCGCTCCTCCACCGTCGACCCCCCTCGTCCTCTGCTCCGACGACCCCGACCCAACCCCGTACATGTATACCTAACCCTAACTGACACGACACGATACAGACATGTAACCACCACTTTTCGAAAATTAGAGTAATTTTGAAATTTTGAAATTTTTATCATTTAATAATAATATTTAAATCATATTATGATTTTGGTGATTTTCTTTATTTATTTTATATTATTTAGATGGGTGAATTGTGATTTTGGTTGTTGCTAGCTTAACCCTAGAGACTGCTTTACTTAGAGACTAACCATGACCAAGGAGACTCGACCATGTGACTAGATTGGCTAATTACCTATTTTTAGGCTAAAGGTATTTTAGTCATTGTGCATTACTTTGAATTTTATTAATTTGTTAATTAAATTGATTGTTGTGTGGTTGGGATTGGTGTTTTAGTAGGACCAAGATGGGTTTAACTTAGCCATCCATGACTAGAAACCTAATGCCATAATTAGAATTAGTTTTCATCATTTAGAATTTAATTTAGAATTAATTAGTTATTTTTAAATGATTTAAATGAATTTTAAGTCATTTTCTAGTTAGCCTTTTAAAGCCTTTTTGATATGGGCCTTTTTAGCAACTCATGGAGTGCTTAGCCCATGTGCAAACCCTAAACCTAACACCCCTACCCGTAGTCGACAACTAGCAGCCCCCTTCCCTCTCATTGGTAAACACATAGCCACCTAAGAGCAAAACCCTAGTTTCCTTTCTCCAAAACCCTAGATTTCTCATCCGGAGTCCGTTTCACCTCAAATGAATTCCGTTGCGCTCGTTGGGAAGAGGAGGCTTGCTGGATTACTGTTAGCAAGGAGGAGGAGGCATTTGCTCGGGAGAAATCGGCCGACAAAGCGCTCGGGGAATTCCTTTATTGAGATTCCGACTCTCAATAGGTAAATCCCGATCTACCTTTGTTTCTCCTGAATTTTCTTCATTATTGTCACGACCCGCACCCACTGTGAGGGTACGAGAACGTAACAACGCCCAGCCTACGCCGCAGTGTCGACGGTTTAGAACGCTGTCCTAGGTCAACATACATCTAACAATATCTATCTAAACAGTTTATACTCCCCGAAATGGGGGTGACATGGCAGTAAAACTCAATCACAACTAAGGAAGAGATAGCACGATATGAAATAGAACTCAAGGAAATAAATAGATGAAAAGTGGTCTAAGATAATCCCAGCAATATCCAACAGTACAAGGTCTCAGATGAAAGAATATACAATTCTGAACTCCAGAATAAAGTCTAACTAGAACATGTCTCCAGACTACAAAATGATAAACAGCCTAACTAATCTAGTCTAGACAGTCGGGATGAAATCCTCAGCTAGAGCTGGGTCCTCCTGAGGGTCCAGCTCGCAGGTGTCATCTAAGGCTGCCCCGTAGTAAGTGTCCAGACCAGCCTCCTCCTCGTCCTCTGTAATATTTTCAACAGGTCCAGTCAGGACAGGAGCGAGTACAATACATCTCAACAGATCATAGCAGGTTAGAAAATATAGACATGCAGTAAAGTAAGATACAAGTACTGAAGGAAGTGCAGTATGTAAACAGAGAGAGAACTGTAATAGAAATATCTACTATACATAGAGAACTAGCAGTGACTAGTGAGTCAGAGTACGAGATGGCATGTAATTGGCTTAGGTTGTACATGATGAACATGAAAAGTAACAGAGTGTACATGATGGGTAAATCACATGACCATTTATACTCCCCCTACCCACAATCAATACACAAGGATCTGTTCAAGTTACGTTACGGACATGATGTTTTTGGTTATACAAGAGACACATGGGCAAACATGAGCGTACATGAAAGAACATGAGAGTACATGAACGTACATGTAAGAACATGAGAGAACATGAGTGTACATGAATAACGCAGATGCAAGGAATACATGATGTACATGAAACACATGTCATAAAGTATCCGATGCGCCCGCTAAGGGGGTAACAACCCAAGGAGAGATCCATATAGTACTAATCCGTGTGGCCAACGTGACAGTACAAGTAAAGTAATCTACTGCAGGAAATAATTCTAAGCAGGATATGAAATGATCAGAGAATGTACTCGCCTGTAACTGAGTGTCCGATATGAATCGTACTGTCCAAGGAGTGGTGTCTGGCTCCTAAACAGAACAGCACAAGTCACAACAAGTCCAAAACAGTAAAATGGAGTCCTACTATGCATTCTACATGATTCTAAGTCAATCTAGGCCAAAGTCAACTCTTGGTCAACTCTGGTCGACCCTAGAAGTCAAACTAGGTCAACCAAGTCAAACCTAAGTCAAACTAGTCTAACTAGGTCTAACAAGTCATTTCTAGGTCTAACTAGACTAATAGACACACCATAGGCCAATAGCACATACATCCATACCATACCACATATGAAAATATATGAATATCCCTATGTGCATATAGGCTAGTATCCATAGGCTTCCATATATGATACTCATACAATCACACATTTACAAGAGGGACTAATATATATATATACACATATATAATTCACAAATTACATAACCTATGACTTATTGGAAAATTCCTACATTAGCTATGTAAGGGCACACAACTACAATAAACCTCACACATCCTTATCACCATATAAATATACCTAAGATATACAAACATAAAAAGGCATCCAAGGCATATGTGTATGTGTGTGTGTGAGATAGAGTGACAGGAAAAAGAACTAAAACAGTGAAGGAAACAATATGGGGTGTGTGGTGTCTACAAGTGTGTGTGTGTGTGGAGACAATATGAGTGTTAGTGTGAGAGGCAATTGTGTGTGTGTGAAGTGAGCAATATGTGACTGTACAGTGCACCCAGGAAAAATCAGTGAAGGAAAACAACATTCACTTTCCCCCCTTCCCATTCATTCTCAGCTTTTAAGTATTAAACATACAGTCAACAAAACATGTTCAAATCTCAGTTTTTGTAAAGGGTATTAACATTACAGTTTAACAACATATTAATCTCAGTTTTGGTATTAACATACTATCACCAAAACATTACAAAATCTCAGATTTTAACAGTCCAAGTAAACCCAGGTTTGTATCCTCACACAAACTCAAGTTCTATACATTAGAACACAGTTTACAAAACAATTTCAACTCATAAATCAGTCCAGAATTTGGAATCCAGGATTTGAATCCAAACCATCTCCATATGACCCCAAAATCCACATACCAATACACAAAACACTGGTGAATATGCTAAGGATTAAAGGCTATGAATTTGACAGTTCAAACTTAGTAAAAATCCTTGTAAAATCCCATTTTAAAACTGGAAAAAAATCAGTGTTTGTATCATGTATCAGGAAACATGGGAAAAAAGGGATTCAAATCAACCAAAACTAGATTAAACATCAAACATGAGGTGGTAATGAGTATACTCAATGAATATGCATTATACAAGTGTTTTGTGTCCACATTTGTGGACACAAACGTGTCCAGAATGCAAACAAACCCAAACGGGCAAACTGTGTGCACTGAGACTGGACAGTCTCGTGCGGGGGTGCACGCGTGTCGTGCACCCGACACAGGCTTCCCCAAGTCTCGTGTTCGAGCAAGGGGGTGCGCCTAGGATGTGTCCTCATCTGTGAGTGTCTGCATCGTGTCGAAACGTGTCGTGTCCTGAATTACAATAGCGTATCAGTGGCTAACAAGTGACAGTGCACAGATCAGTGAAATCCCCATGCGCGTCGGATTTCTCCCAAACCCGACCACGACTTGACACAAAATTTGGGGAGAGGGGTGACAGAAGGTGCCCCAACAATCTCCCAAAGTTTCGTGCCAAGAAGATTCGTGTCGTGTCCGGAATTAACCCCGTGATGCAGGGGATCACTGTAGCCCGCGCGCGCGTGTGCGCGAGGCGTGTGCACGAGTGTCGTGGGGACACGACACAAGCACAAAACTTGCTCAGAGCTCCAGAAATGGCTAAGCGACATCAAAATACAAATTTACATTCAATTAGAAATCGAAAACTGCACAGAAAGTTTCTCAGAGACAATTCATCAAACACATTCAACAGTTCACTGATACGTGTCCTGTTTGGACACGAAAGGACACGAAAACCTAGGGTTTCCTATTCCTATAATTAGGTTAGGTCTAGGGCTCCCTATTCATGCACTTGAACTAGAATTTCATGGTGGAAATGGTGAGTTACCTCAATGTATCAAATCCCTCCAAAAAGCTTAAAGAGTGGGGTTCTTCCCAATGGTGAAACTCCTCCAATCTTCCCAAATCTGAGAATACTCATAGCCAACAGAAAATAGGAAGGATTTAGAACCCAATGCAATTTGTTTGGGTCAAAAAGGAATAAAAAGGAATTTTCTAGGATTTATTGAAGATGGGGATTACCTCTTTCCAAAACTTTATCAAGAAACCTAAAGGAGGCTAGCCCTAACAACTAGGAGGGATTAAATAGGGGAGGAAATCCCTAGGTTCAGCTAGGGATGGCTGACCACTTGGTCTTGGGTTAGGGTTGAGCTAGGTTTGAGTCCAATCTAGCTAAGTCACAATAATGACTTGTGAAACCACAAGCCATTCACCAAATCAAATGATTTCTAACATTCTAATTCTAGTTCTATGAATCACTAACCACTAACTTGAGTCACACTAGGTTAGACTAGGGTCACTTGACCTAACCAAGCTCAACTAACTATGGTTAGTTCCTAGGTTAGTCTACAAGAGTCAAAACTGACCAAAATCAAACCAGTCCAAATAATCCAAAATAAATTCTAAAAATTCCCATAAATTCTAATTAATAATAATAAATTTTATTTAATAAATAATAATCCCAAATAATTCTTAAAATTATAAAAATGACTAAATATCCCTCAGTCTGGAAATGAACACTAGCAAGACACCAAATCATAAGTCATGAATTTAAATAGTTTAAAAATAATTAAAAATCACTAAAAATCATAACATGAAATAAATACCATTAAACAATAATTATAATTACAAAATTTCAAAATTACCCTCTTCTGAAAACTGGGTGTTACAATCCTACCCACCTTATAAAAATTTCGTCCTCGAAATTAAAATGGTAGTAGTCATTCTAGGTCATACACCCCACAATCAAAGTCTCAAACATACCGTCAGATATCATATGCGTCTGTCCAAAATTATGATACTCAGAATCTTCGTCGTGCTAGTGAGCATGGCTACGATAATCACAGAGTCCTTGACTAAGGTACGTATCCTTAGGTTCATGGTATTTAAAATTTTCGCATTGCCGTATGCGACGGCGAAAACCTTAAATTCCCATACCCGAAAAATACATCCAAAATCTGACTATATGTCCTCACTATGCCAACTAACACGACCATCAAAGATTCTAGTTCCCATAACTGAGGTGACCTAGCCCATATGATTTTCTCAGAAGAAAAACAAACATAACGAAACACCAGATCAAACTTATCAACAATGAGGAAGCAGATATAAATAGATGGAATAGAATTTCAGGATAGGTATAATGAGACAAGGTAGAATGGAATCGAGAAGATCAGAACCTGCTAGCACCTCTCCTACTGCCTGAGCATCCTCAAGTGTCATGGCGTAAGCTCGTCCTTGCTGGCCTCCCCTGGCCTGCTGCTGATGCTGTGCGAACCTCTGTTGCTGAGTCTGCAATGCTGGTCCTCTCTGTTGTTCTGCCGGAGCCCTAGCTCCTGCTCCCTGAGCTGTCCGTCCCGCAGACTTGGGACACTCTCTCAACTGATGATCTGATGATCCGCAGAGTAGGCACTTGCCTAGCCTCAGCCGGCATTCACCCCAATCGTGCCCTGGTTTCTTACAGAAGGGGCAAAAGATAACATGCTGCTGCCTCTGCTGCTGCTGCTGTCTCTGCTGGAACGGCTGCGGCTGGAACTGCCTCGGCTGCTGGTGCTGAAGGTGAGGCTTCTTGGCCTGGCCTCCGCTGCTGCTGCCCACGACTGGGTCTCGCCCCCCTCTTGAGCCTAAGCTCAAGATCATCCTCTGCCAACAAGGCTCCCGTCAAGATCTCCTCGAATGTAGCATCCCGGTTTGCCCTTGGTCAAGGACTTGACCTCCTTGACTAGATCCTTCCGGAACCTCTGGGCCTTCGCCGTCTCGCTCAAGCCCTCCACAAACCTGCCGAGGCGGCCAAACTCCCCCGCATACTCCTCCACTGAAAGACTCCCCTGGACTAGGCTCTCGAACTGCGTCTCCAAGGCTCTGAGTGCTGAATCTGGGAAGAACTTCTTCTTGAAGAAGCCCTTGAACTGCTCCCAAGTCTGCCCCGGTACCCCTACCCTGGGGTCCGACTGATACCAGGTACGAGCAAGATCTCGCATCCGGCTAGCTGCGGCCTCGATCTGAAGGTCTGCTGGAATCCTGGCCAGGCGGAAGATCTCCTCTATATGCTCGATCCACTCATCGGCATATATGATCCCCTCTGTCCCCAGAAAGTCTCTGGGGCTCATCTTCTGAAATTGCTCGATCCCCGGTGTCTTCGGCTGCTGCACCACTGGTCGAGCTGCGGCTGTCGTGACGGCCAACTCCATGCCTCTGTCCTGTCGAGCCTGCTGTCGGTCCATGAACTGCTGGAAATATGCGAACATCTGAGCTGCGTCCACATGTCCTGGAGGCGGTGGTGGCTGGAAAGGATCCTCTGGAAAGACCGGGTCCTGCCTCCCAGTCGGTGGATGCATACCCCCTGCTGTGGCTGCCGAGGTCTCAACACGAGCTGAGGTGACAAGAGCTGCAGTCCCCTGGCCTCGCCGTGCTGGCTGAGAGGTAGCAGTCCCCTCTATAGCATCCTCAGGAACGGCACGCTGTGCACGAGTCTCTACCATCCTGAAGATAGACAAACAAGAGTATCAATTTCTGAGAAAGAAGCGAATAACAAAGGCGGACAATTATAATTCAAAGGATCAGCTGACAAAAGGATTTAGATGGCAATAAAAGGAATTTTCCTAAAGTAATTGAGTAACCTTAAAATTAATATCCTATATCCTACTGCAAGCTGTAGTGATACTCTAATTCGAATACCACTACACTTCTAGTCGAGACCTGCATGGGCCACCACTAAAAACGTGTCACGACCCGCACCCACTGTGAGGGTACGAGAACGTAACAACGCCCAGCCTACGCCGCAGTGTCGGCGGTAGAACGCTGTCCTAGGTCAACATACATCTAACAATATCTATCTAAACAGTTTATACTCCCCGAAATGGGGGTGACATGGCAGTAAAACTCAATCACAACTAAGGAAGAGATAGCACGATATGAAATAGAACTCAAGGAAATAAATAGATGAAAAGTGGTCTAAGATAATCCCAGCAATATCCAACAGTACAAGGTCTCAGATGAAAGAATATACAATTCTGAACTCCAGAATAAAGTCTAACTAGAACATGTCTCCAGACTACAAAATGATAAACAGCCTAACTAATCTAGTCTAGACAGTCGGGATGAAATCCTCAGCTAGAGCTGGGTCCTCCTGAGGGTCCAGCTCGCAGGTGTCATCTAAGGCTGCCCCGTAGTAAGTGTCCAGACCAGCCTCCTCCTCATCCTCTGTAATATTTTCAACAGGTCCAGTCAGGACAGGAGCGAGTACAATACATCTCAACAGATCATAGCAGGTTAGAAAATATAGACATGCAGTAAAGTAAGATACAAGTACTGAAGGAAGTGCAGTATGTAAACAGAGAGAGAACTGTAATAGAAATATCTACTATACATAGAGAACTAGCAGTGACTAGTGAGTCAGAGTACGAGATGGCATGTAATTGGCTTAGGTTGTACATGATGAACATGAAAAGTAACAGAGTGTACATGATGGGTAAATCACATGACCATTTATACTCCCCCTACCCACAATCAATACACAAGGATCTGTTCAAGTTACGTTACGGACATGATGTTTTGGTTATACAAGAGACACATGGGCAAACATGAGCGTACATGAAAGAACATGAGAGTACATGAACGTACATGTAAGAACATGAGAGAACATGAGTGTACATGAATAACGCAGATGCAAGGAATACATGATGTACATGAAACACATGTCATAAAGTATCCGATGCGCCCGCTAAGGGGATAACATCCCAAGGAGAGATCCATATAGTACTAATCCGTGTGGCCAACGTGACAGTACAAGTAAAGTAATCTACTGCAGGAAATAATTCTAAGCAGGATATGAAATGATCAGAGAATGTACTCGCCTATAACTGAGTGTCCGATATGAATCGTACTGTCCAAGGAGTGGTGTCTGGCTCCTAAACAGAACAGCACAAGTCACAACAAGTCCAAAACAGTAAAATGGAGTCCTACTATGCATTCTACATGATTCTAAGTCAATCTAGGCCAAAGTCAACTCTTGGTCAACTCTGGTCGACCCTAGAAGTCAAACTAGGTCAACCAAGTCAAACCTAAGTCAAACTAGTCTAACTAGGTCTAACAAGTCATTTCTAGGTCTAACTAGACTAATAGACACACCATAGGCCAATAGCACATACATCCATACCATACCACATATGAAAATATATGAATATCCCTATGTGCATATAGGCTAGTATCCATAGGCTTCCATATATGATACTCATACAATCACACATTTACAAGAGGGAACTAATATATATATATACACATATATAATTCACAATTACATAACCTATGACTTATTGGAAAATTCCTACATTAGCTATGTAAGGGCACACAACTACAATAAACCTCACACATCCTTATCACCATATAAATATACCTAAGATATACAAACATAAAAAGGCATCCAAGGCATATGTGTATGTGTGTGTGTGAGATAGAGTGACAGGAAAAAGAACTAAAACAGTGAAGGAAACAATATGGGGTGTGTGGTGTCTACAAGTGTGTGTGTGTGTGGAGACAATGTGAGTGTTAGTGTGAGAGGCAATTGTGTGTGTGTGAAGTGAGCAATATGTGACTGTACAGTGCACCCAGGAAAAATCAGTGAAGGAAACAACATTCACTTTCCCCCCCTTCCCATTCATTCTCAGCTTTTAAGTATTAAACATACAGTCAACAAAACATGTTCAAATCTCAGTTTTTGTAAAGGGTATTAACATTACAGTTTAACAACATATTAATCTCAGTTTTGGTATTAACATACTATCACCAAAACATTACAAAATCTCAGATTTTAACAGTCCAAGTAAAACCCAGGTTTGTATCCTCACACAAACTCAAGTTCTATACATTAGAACACAGTTTACAAAACAATTTCAACTCATAAATCAGTCCAGAATTTGGAATCCAGGATTTGAATCCAAACCATCTCCATATGACCCCAAAATCCACATACCAATACACAAAATACTGGTGAATATGCTAAGGATTAAAGGCTATGAATTTGACAGTTCAACTTAGTAAAAATCCTTGTAAAATCCCATTTTAAAACTGGAAAAAAATCAGTGTTTGTATCATGTATCAGGAAACATGGGAAAAAGGGATTCAAATCAACCAAAACTAGATTAAACATCAAACATGAGGTTGGTAATGAGTATACTCAATGAATATGCATTATACAAGTGTTTTGTGTCCACATTTGTGGACACAAACGTGTCCAGAATGCAAACAAACCCAAACGGGCAAACTGTGTGCACTGAGACTGGACAGTCTCGTGCGGGGGTGCACGCGTGTCGTGCACCCGACACAGGCTTCCCCAAGTCTCGTGTTCGAGCAAGGGGGTGCGCCTAGGATGTGTCCTCATCTGTGAGTGTCTGTATCGTGTCGAAACGTGTCGTGTCCTGAATTACAATAGCGTATCAGTGGCTAACAAGTGACAGTGCACAGATCAGTGAAATCCCCATGCGCGTCGGATTTCTTCCAAACCCGACCACGACTTGACACAAAATTTGGGGAGAGGGGTGACAGAAGGTGCCCCAACAATCTCCCAAAGTTTCGTGCCAAGAAGATTCGTGTCGTGTCCGGAATTAACCCCGTGATGCAGGGGATCACTGTAGCCCGCGCGCGCGTGTGCGCGAGGCGTGTGCACGAGTGTCGTGGGGACACGACACAAGCACAAAACTTGCTCAGAGCTCCAGAAATGGCTAAGCGACATCAAAATACAAATTTACATTCAATTAGAAATTGAAAACTGCACAGAAAGTTTCTCAGAGACAATTCATCAAACACATTCAACAGTTCACTGATACGTGTCCTGTTTGGACACGAAAGGACACGAAAACCTAGGGTTTCCTATTCCTATAATTAGGTTAGGTCTAGGGCTCCCTATTCATGCACTTGAACCAGAATTTCATGGTGGAAATGGTGAGTTACCTCAATGTATCAAATCCCTCCAAAAAGCTTAAAGAGTGGGGTTCTTCCCAATGGTGAAACTCCTCCAAATCTTCCCAAATCTGAGAATACTCATAGCCAACAGAAAATAGGAAGGATTTAGAACCCAATGCAATTGTTTGGGTCAAAAAGGAATAAAAATGAATTTTCTAGGATTTATTGAAGATGGGGATTACCTCTTTCCAAAACTTTATCAAGAAACCTAAAGGAGGCTAGCCCTAACAACTAGGAGGGATTAAATAGGGGAGGAAATCCCTAGGTTCAGCTAGGGATGGCTGACCACTTGGTCTTGGGTTAGGGTTGAGCTAGGTTTGAGTCCAATCTAGCTAAGTCACAATAA